>JARQOD010005052.1:0-50416 GCA_033576555.1 Oophaga sylvatica
CAAATACTTAATTTTCCCCTGCAAAATGCAAATTTTAAAATATTAAATTTTTAAAAATGTTTTTTTCTGATTTTTTTTTGATATTAAATTGAATAAACTAAAAGTTAAAAATTTTTCCTACCCAAAAATTTTTACTGTTCAGGCTTTGTCAAGGGGGAATTTTTAAAAAAACAGCGGGGCAAATAATTTTTTTCCCCCTGTACAAAAAAGACTCCTAAATTTTCCCTTTTAAAAAGGGGAAAAAAAAGATCAATTTTTTTTTCCCTTTTTAAATTTTTCTTCAAAAACAAAAAAAAAAAAAAAAAAAAAGTGCAAAATTTTGTTTGTTTTCATAAAACAAATTATGTTTTAAAAATCCCCTACCCAAATATTTACAACACTTAAAAACCAAAATAATGAAACAATTAAAATGAAATTTTTTTTTCCCTTTTTTTTTTAAAACCCCAAAATCAGCATAAAATCCTAGTGAATTTCCCACACAATGAATCAACCAAATTATAAAACCCCCACATGTCATGAAGCGGGGGGTTTTTGTGGGGGCCCTTTTTCTCTGCTTTTTTGGGGATTTTGCCCCATTTTGGGAACCCGTACAAAAAAAACCGCTCCCTTTAACAACTGAAACTTAGGGGAAGAGAACCAACTGTTTTTTTTTCTAAAATTAAAATTTAAGCCCAAAAAATTTTTAATTTTTTTCCCATCTTTAATCCGTGGTGTAACGAGGCATTTGTAAACCTTTTTTTTTTATTTTTTTTTTTTTGGGCTTATTTGAACAATTTTTGGAAAAGGGGAAATTTTTTTTTAAAAACAGCCCAAAATGTGCTAAACCACTCCCGGGGGTTATGGGGTTCATCACCCCGACCCTTTATCTGGGTATTTTACTGACTTTTTAAACCATCTAATTTTGAATGTAATCTTTTCCTTTTTGCTTTCTTTTCAATTGTCAAAAATCTAGAAGAAAACCGAAAAAGTTTGGGGAGAAGAAATCCTTCATTCGTTACACTTTCCCCCCAAACCCAATATAAAAAAATCCAAAAAAAATAAAATACCCCAAAAAATTATTTTTGTATTAGTTGGGCCCTGATTTATTTAAAAAACCCCCCTATAAAAAAATTTTTGTAACAGGGGGAAAATTCCAAGTACAGGGCCCCACAAATTAAAAAAATCCAAAAATTAAAAATTTTTTCAGTTTTAAAAAAAAAAAAACCTATATTCTATGAGTCCTTACAAACAATGATCAATTTTCAGTGGTTTTTTTCGTTAAATTTTATGAATTTTTGGGTTATAACCAATGAAAAAACCCCAAAATTTTTTAAACTCATAAAATTTTTAAAACTTTTAAAAAAACCAACTTTTTAAATTATTTTTTAAAAAAAAAATGTTGGCCTACTCAAAAAAAAATCAGTAAATGCACTCAAAACTTGTTCGGTTTCTTTGTATCAATAAAGCAAAAAGTGGGTGCATGAGGGATCAGCCCGGGCAAGCTGAGTTTTTTTTAAAGCCCCCGGGTTTTTATAGCAGCCTTCAGCCTCTGCAATTTTTTGGGGGGGGGGTTCCCCCCTTCCTCTTGACAATACCCCATAGATTTTCTATGGCAAGGAGGCAGTTTTTTCTGGCCAATCAATCACAGGTAAATGTTGTTTTTAAACACAGAAAGGGAAAAAAAACTAGTAAAAAAGGGGACCAAAATTTAAGGGGAAATCCCCCTTTTTTCGCCCCTAGTCAGGGCTATAGGGGAACCCCCGCAATTAATCAAAGAAAGAAAGGATTTTTTATCACAAGTAAGACATAACGGAAAAGAAAAAAAAATACAAATTTTTTTTAAATACCGAAAAAAACCAAATTTTATAGAAAAAAAACGGCAAGAACAGTGTATGGCAAATGCCCCCGTAGACACATCGACCAGGAAAAAGGAAGAGGGGGTTTACCCGGCAAAAAAAAAAAATGGTTAATTGACTTTCGGGATGAAAAATCAAATATTTGGGGAAAAAAAGTCAATACCCCATACACACAAATGAAAAATATTTTAAAAACCCAGATGAGTGTCTATATATTGAGCAAAATACAGCCCCTGGGGAAAACCCCCAGGGAGGATCCCCAAAAATAAAAAAACTTAACGACACTGTCCCAAATAGCATTAAATTTCCTCCTCGGGGGAAAAGCGGTGGGGGCCTGGGTCACACGTAGCCTAAAACATTTGGGGTTGTATTCCTCCCCTTTTCCCCCCAACCTGGGGCCTTGATTTCCAAAAAGAAATGAAAAAAATTTAATTTTTAAACGAAAGCAAATCCAGTTCTTTTTCCCCCTTGTCCCCAGGTAAAACGCCCGGAAATTTTTTTGGTCCCTGAATGGCTTAAAAACAAGGAAAAATACACTTTTTGCAAGTTTAAAGTCTTTGGGGGGGGGGCTTTTAAGTATGACTCCAGCGCCTTTTACCCTTGGAATTCCCCAAATTTTTTGAATGGCCCCTTTTCTTAACAATCCTTTAAAACCCTTTTCCTTTGGTTTTTTGCACCTTTTTTTTACCAACCCCCCCCCCTTCCTTTTTTCCCCCTTTCACCAAAACGGGGGTTTTTTCTGGACGGGGAAAAGGGTTTAATTTTTTAAAAGGAAAAAAAATTTTTGGGGGTTTGGGGAAAAGAAAGGGGGGGGTTTTTTTTTTAAAAGGGGTTTTAAAAAAATTTTAAAATTTAATTTTTTTTTATAAAAAGGGGAATTTGGGGGGGGGAAAAGAAAATTGGGGTTTTTAAAATTTAATTTTTCCCTTTAAAAAGGGGGGGTTTTTTAACCCCCCCCCCCTTTTTTTAAACCCGGGGCTTTTTTGGGGGAAAATTTTTTTTTTTCCCGGGGGTTCCCCAAATTTTTTTTTTTGGGAAAAGGGGGGGGGGGGGTTTGGAAATTTTTTTTTGGGGTTTTTTGGGAATTTTTTGGGGGGGGAAGTGAACTTTTTTGCAGGTTTTTTTTAAAATTTTTAAAAGGGGTTTTTCCTTTTTTTGTAAAATTTTTTGGTTTTTTTGGTTTTCATTTTTTGGCCCCCCAAAAAAAAATTTTTCCGAGAGTCTGCTTTCAAGTGTCGGGAAAATTTGGGCCCCCGGCTCACCTTCTTTTTGTAACAGGGAGACGCAGAAATTTTTGAACTCAATGCCCATTAAAAGGGGGGTTCCCCAAAAATAAAGCGGGGACAAGTGACTGCATGCTTTACTTTTAAAACAAACCTGACAATAACAGGACAAAAAATAATGGGGATTAGTGTATGATATCTATGCAATTGTACATGTGCCAATAAATACTGAAAGTAACACACTGATAACGCGTCTTCTTGTGAAGGTGTCTACTCTTGATATCACCACCCATAATGCCCAGATGATCCCACTTGACATCACACACCAACAGATTCTTCGGATTGCAATTATGAAAATCACAACAATGTTTAGGGATGGTCTTCTTTATTTCATAACTGGTAGAGTTGAGCGAAACAGGTTGGTCAGATTAAAAAATCGCCGACTTTCGCCAAACTCGGGTTTGGTCGGCCATGCGGTCGTCGACCCGAGTGCCAAAGTCGGTTTTCCCATAATGCTTGCAGGCGCCTTTTCTCAGCCAATGAGCAAGGACGTACACTGTGGGCAACGAGATGACATTAGCAGCGGCCACCGCCATCTTAGAGAAGGGCACTGCAGTGATTGGCTTGATTTGTGTGGCGTCACAGTGGCTATAAAAGCACTGACCGACGACAGCCATTTTACTTCTGCCGATCTTAGCGTAGGGAGGGGTTGCTGATGCTGTTTATCAGTAGGGAGAGAGTTAGGCAGGAAAGAAAAGTTATTCTGTGCTTGTGCTGATAGCAATTGTGCTGTACAGTTAGTGTGCAGTGACAGGAGAGGATTTTGTTGTGTGCAGCAGCAGAGCTGGTTATTAGGCTGCCTGCCAGTGACAGGGGAGGATTTTCTTGTGTGCAGCAGCAGAGCTGGTTATGAGGCTGCCTGCTAGCTGTATTGCTGTGTGTACACTGCTGTGCAGAGTGCTTTTTACACAGCACTAATACTTTTATTTTTTTTTCTGCACAGTTACTGAACATTTATTTTTTCCCACACGGTATAGAGCTGTACACTCCTCACACACTGCCGTGTACCGGCTGGTATCATGGATAAATACATGCTGACTATCTGTGTGTGACTCCGGAAATATATACGGAGATTTACAATTACCTCTAGACTGTATACAGCTGTACGCTTGTGATACAGTACCCTTTTTTCTGCTTTTTATATTCTGGTCTAATCCAAATTGAGCCTGTGAGCGTCTGTGTCTGACTCCGGAAATATATACGGAGATTTACAATTACCCCTACACTGTATACACCTGGTATCTTCTGATACATTACCCTTGTTCTGCTTTTTATATTCTGGTCTAATCCATACTGAGCCTGTGAGCGTCTGTGTGATAATCCTCCAATATATACAGAGATTTACAATGACCCCTACACTGCATACACCTAGTATCTTCTGATACATTACCCTTTTTCTGCTTTTTATATTCTGGTCTAATCCATACTGAGCCTGTGAACTTCTGTGTGTTATTCCAGAAATATATACGGAGATTTAAAATTACCCCAACACTGTATACAGCTGTACGCTTCTGATACATTACCCTTTTTCTGCTTTTTATATTCTGGTGTAATCCATACTGAGCCTGTGAGAGTCTGTGTCTGTCTCTGGAAATATAATACGGAGATTTACAATTATCCCTAGACTGTATACAGCTGTAAGCTTCTTATACATTACCCTTTTTTGCTTTTTATATTCTTGTCTAATCCATATACTGAGCCTGTGAGTGTCTGTGTGTTACTCCGGAAATATATACGGAGATTTAAAATTACCCCAACACTGTATACAGCTGTAAGCTTCTGATACAGTACCCTTTTTCTGCTTTTTATATTCTGGTCTAATCCATACTGAGCCTGTGAGTGTCTGTGTGTTACTCTGGAAATATATACGGAGATTTAAAATTACACCAACACTGTTATGATTTGGTAGCTGAGGAGTGCAGGTAAAAAGGCAATACACCAGAGCAGTTGGAATCTATGAGATTGCAGTACCCTGACTAACCACCACAACTAGAGGCAGCCGTGGAGCGTTCCTACGTTGGTCCTAGACGCCTCGTCACAGCCTGAGAAACTAATTACACCTAAAGATAGAAATAGGAAAGCTATCTGCCCCGGAGCAGAACCCCAAAGATAATAGAAAGCCCCCAAACATGTAATGGCGGTTAGACAAGAAGAAATACTGACACAGAAAGAAAATAGTATGAGCAAACGCTGGGGCCCAAACTAACTAAATAGAAAAGGATAGGAAGGGCACTTACTGCAATCCCAGAAAACCCTGAAAAGCACCAACTCTACTAATTTCAAAAACACCTGAGATCACACGACCTCTACCACCTAAATTAGTTCTCTGGTGTAACAAAATCAAAACAGCAGCCACTGAAAAAACTGTAAAAAGCAAAAGTACAAACATCAGTGGCTGAACAAAACTGAGAGGGCAAAAGCCCCCAGAGGGACCCTGAAGGCCCCCACAGAAGTGCAGGACAAAATGCAAAAATCTAGCACAAAAACAAAAAGAAGAAAATGTCTTATCTGATAGCAGGAGATGCAGACACGACACAGCAGGCTACAAGGGAAACAGGATTCAAGGATTGAGACCAGAACAATTGATCACCGGCAACCCTGATGGGAAGGTGACTCCATTATATAAGACCAGTCAGTAACACCTGATTCCCAATCCTCACAATCTTCACTGGACAGACCAGCACCGCTTGTAACCACCAGAGGAAGCCTCTGCTCAGAACTCATCTCAAACCCATTCACAACAGTACTCCCCCCTTGAGGAGGGGTCACCGAACCCTCATTTGAGCAACCAGGTCGGTCAGGATGAGTTCTATGATACGCACGGATAAGTCTCCTAGCATGGATGTCCGAAGCAAACACCCAAGAATTGTCTTCCTGACCATAACCTCTCCATTTAACCAAATACTGGAGTTTCCGTCTAGAAAAACGAAATCTAATATTTTCTCAACCACAAACTCCAGATTGCCCTCAACCAAAACAGGGTCAGGAGGCACAGCAGCAGGAACCACTGGCTCAACAAACCTCTTCAACAAGGACTTGTGGAACACGTTATGGATCTTAAATGTCCCTGGAAGAAGCAAACGAAAAGAAACAGGATTAATAATCTCCATGATCTTATAAGGTCCAATGAACCTAGGCTTAAATTTAGGAGATGCTACTCTCATAGGAATATTTTTTGAGGACAACCAGACCAAGTCCCCTACTTTAAACCGAGGACCATCAGTCCTATGCCGGTTAGCAAACCGCTGGCCTTCTCCTGAGAGAGGGACAACCTCTCCACTACCTGGTCCCAAATCTGTTGCATACGCTCCACAACAGAGTCAACACCTGGACAGACAGAAGCCTCCGTCTGTCCTGAAGAAAATCGAGGGTGAAACCCAGAATTACAGAAAAACGGAGACATCAAAGTGGCAGAGCTAGCCCTATTATTAAGAGCAAACTCAGCCAAAGGCAAAAAAGAGACCCAGTCATCCTGATCAGCAGACACAAAGCATCTTAGATAAGTCTCCAATGTCTGGTTTGTTCTCTCAGTTTGACCATTGGTCTGAGGATGAAATGCCGAGGAGAAAGACAATTGAACACCCAGTTTAGAACAAAAAGTCCTCCAAAATCTGGAAACAAACTGGACTCCTCTGTCAGACACAATGTTCTCAGGAATGCCGTGTAAACGAACCACGTGCTGAAGGAACAACGGCACCAATTCAGAGGAGGAAGGCAACTTAGGTAATGGCACAAGATGTATCATTTTGGAAAACCTATCACAAATTACCCAGATGGTGGTCATTCTCTGAGAAACAGGAAGGTCGGAAATGAAATCCATAGAGATATGGGTCCATGGTCTCTTGGGCACAGGCAATGGCATCAACAAACCACTAGAGCGAGAGCAAGGCTTGGAGCGAGAGCAAGTCCCGCAGGACTGCACAAATTCCCTGACATCACGAGACAAGGTAGGCCACCAAAAGGACCGACTAACCAAGTCTCTGGTACCAAAAATTCCGGGATGCCCAGCCAATGCGGAACAATGAATCTCAGACATCACACTCTTTTTCCACTGGTCCGGGACAAACAATTTTCCAACAGGGCAGCACTCGGGCCTATCCTCCTGACACCTCTCCAGAGCAAGTCTCAAATTGGGCGAGATGGCGGAAAGAACTACACCCTCTTTCAAAATAACAGAAGGATCAGATAACTCAGGAGAGTCCGCAAGGAAACTCCTCGAGAGGGCATCCGCCTTAACATTCTTAGTGCCAGGAAGAAAGGAAACCACAAAATTAAAACGTGTGAAAAACAAGGCCCACCTGGCCTGTCTAGGATTGAGTCGCTTGGCAGATTCCAGATAGACCAGATTCTTATGGTTCGTAAGGACCACCACCTGATGTTTGGCTCCCTCCAGCCAATGTCTCCACTCTTCAAAAGCCCACTTCATGGCCAATAACTCCCGATTACCCACGTCATAATTACTTCAGTAGGAGAAAATTTTCGAGAGAAAAAGGCACAAGGGTTACTTTTAGAGGTCTCTGGATCTTTTTGGGACAAAAGGCACCTGCCCCAATTTCAGAGGCATCAACCTCCACCTGAAATGGCAGAGAAACATCAGGCTGCCGTAGAACAGGAGCAGAAGTGAATCTTTGCTTAAGTTCCTGAAATGCAGAGACTGCCTCAGGAGGCCAATTCACCACATCAGAACCCTTTTTGGTCAAATCAGTTAATGGTTTAACAATAACCGAGAAATTACCAATAAATTTACGATAAAAATTGGCAAAACCCAAAAATCTTTGAAGAGCCTTTAATGAAGTAGGTTGGACCCAATCACAGATGGCCTGAACCTTGACCGGGTCCATTTCAATAACAGATGGGGACAAAATGAATCCCAGAAAAGAGATCCTCTGTACGCCAAAAAGACACTTTGATCCCTTCACATACAGAGCATTCTCTCTCAAAATCTGGAATACAGTTCGAACATGTTTCACATGAGAGTCCCAGTCATTAGAAAAAATCAAGATATCATCCAAATAAACAATCAGAAATTTGTCCACAAAATCCCTGAAAATGTCATTCATGAAGGACTGGAAGACGGAAGGAGCATTAGTGAGCCCAAAGGGCATCACTAGGTACTCAAAATGCCCTTCAGGGTATTGAATGCCGTCTTCCATTCATCCCCGTGCTTAATGCGAATAAGGTTATACGCCCCCCTGAGGTCAAGCTTGGTAAACCAAGTAGCGTTTTTCACCCTGGAAAATAGGTCAGAAATCAAGGGTAACGGATATTGATATTTCACAGTAATATTGTTCAAAAGACGATAATCAATACACGGCCTCAATGAACCATCCTTTTTGGCCACAAAGAAAAAACCGGCACCCAAGGGTGAAGAGGATGGTCTGATATGACCCTTATCCAATGATTCCTTGATATAAGACCGCATAGCGTCATGTTCAGGTACAGACAAGTTAAAAAGGCGACCTTTAGGGAATTTACTACCCGGCACTAATTCAATAGCGCAGTCATAGCTCCTATGGAGAGGCAAGGATGCAGATTTACTTTCGCTAAACACATCAGAAAAATCAATCAAAAAGTCAGGAACATCCTGAGCCTGGGGGGAGGCAGTAAAAACAGGAGTGTTGGTATTAACACATTGGCAGCCCCAACTGGTTACAGACACAGATTTCCAATCCAAAACAGGATTATGAGACTGTAACCAAGGGAAACCCAGTACGATAATATCATGCAGATTATACAGAACCAAAAATTTGCAGCACTCCTGGTGATCAGGTTCAACCCTCATTATCACCTGAGTAGAGAACTGAGGTTTATTCTCAGCCAAAGGGGTAGAATCGATCCCCAGTAGGGGAATAGACTTCTGTAGGGGTATCAAGGGAAACCCACAACGTTTAGCAAAATCATAATCCATCAGGTTAATAGCTGCTCCAGAATCAACGAAAGCCTGAGCAGAAAATGAGGACAGAGAGCATATCAGAGTGACAGTTAATAAAAACTTAGTCTGAACATTACCCAAGACAACTGAGCGTGCAAAACGTCTTCCCCGCTTAGGGCAGACTGAAATAGCATGAGAGGCATCACCACAGTAGAAACATAACCCATTGCGCTTTCGAAACTCATGACGCTGTGCCCCAGACACCACTCTATCACACTGCATGGATTCAGAAGCAGGTTCACAAGGCAACACTATTCCACGCATACTTCTCCGCTCACGCAAACGTCTGTCAATTTGAATCGCTAATGACATAGAATCATTGAGACCAGAGGGGACAGGGAATCCCACCATAACATCCTTTACATTATCTGACAGACCCTTCCGGAAAAGGGCCGCCAAAGCGTCGTCATTCCACTTGGTCAGGACTGCCCACCTACGGAATCTCTGACAGTATAACTCAGCGTCATCAAGCCCCTGATTTAATGCCAACAAGGCTTTTTCAGCTTGATCAGTGACATTAGGCTCATCGTACAATAACCCCAAAGCCTGAAAAAATGCATCAACATCACTCAAAACAGGATCCCCAGGTGTCAGGGAAAAAGCCCAATCCTGAGGATCGCCGCGCAGGAGAGAGATGACAATTTGAACCTGCTGCGCTGCGTTCCCTGAGGACTTAGATTTTAAGGCAAAAAACAATTTACAATTATTTTTGAAATTCTGAAACTTAGCTCGATCCCCTAAAAACAAATCTGGCATGGGGATCCTAGGTTCCACAACAGGCAACCTAGCAAGATATGCAGCAATACTCTGAACCTCAGTGGCAAGCTGATCCACACGGCCAGACAACTGTGCAAACTCCATTGGGAGAAACGATCCTCCCCAGCACCCAGAGATACAGAGGGAAAAAAAAAAAAATGCAACAAACAGAGAAATATCTCTGACAACTCTGACAACCTTTTTTTTTTCTTTCACAATATTTTTCCCTTCTGTGAGTACCATACAATATTAAATTTTTGGCCGGTGATACTGTTATGATTTGGTAGCTGAGGAGTGCAGGTAAAAAGGCAATACACCAGAGCAGTTGGAATCTATGAGATTGCAGTACCCTGACTAACCACCACAACTAGAGGCAGCCATGGAGCATTCCTACGTTGGTCCTAGACGCCTCGTCACAGCCTGAGAAACTAATTACACCTAAAGATAGAAATAGGAAAGCTATCTGCCCCGGAGCAGAACCCCAAAGATAATAGAAAGCCCCCAAACATGTAATGGCGGTTAGACAAGAAGAAATACTGACACAGAAAGAAAATAGTATGAGCAAACGCTGGGGCCCAAACTAACTAAATAGAAAAGGATAGGAAGGGCACTTACTGCAATCCCAGAAAACCCTGAAAAGCACCAACTCTACTAATTTCAAAAACACTTGAGCTCACACGACCTCTACCACCTAAATTAGTTCTCTGGTGTAACAAAATCAAAACAGCAGCCACTGAAAAAACTGTAAAAAGCAAAAGTACAAACATCAGTGGCTGAACAAAACTGAGAGGGCAAAAGCCCCCGGAGGGAACCCTGAAGGCCCCCACAGAAGTGCAGGACAAAATGCAAAGATCTAGCACAAAAACAAAAAGAAGAAAATGTCTTATCTGATAGCAGGAGATGCAGACACGACAGCAGGCTACAAGGGAAACAGGATTCAAGGATTGAGACCAGAACAATTGATCACCGGCAACCCTGATGGGAAGGTGACTCCCTTACATAAGACCAGTCAGTAACACCTGATTCCCAATCCTCACAATCTTCACTGGACAGACCAGCACCGCTTGTAACCACCAGAGGAAGCCTCTGCTCAGAACTCATCTCAAACACATTCACAACACAACACTGTATACAGCTGTACGCTTCTGATACATTACCCTTTTTCTGCTTTTTATATTCTGGTCTAATCCATACTGAGCCTGTGAGAGTCTGTGTCTGACTCTGGAAATATATATGGAGACTTACAATTACCCCAACACTATATACACCTGGAATCTTCTGATACAGTACCCTTTATATGCTTTTTATATTCTGTTGTAATCCATACTGAGCCTGTGAGCATCTGTGTCTGACTATGGAAATATATACGAAGATTTACAATTATCCCTAGACTGTATACAGCTGTACACTTCTGATACAGTACCCTTTTTCTGCTTTTGATATTTTGGTCTAATCCATACTGAGCCTGTGAGCGTCTGTGTGTTCGCCGGAAATATATACGGAGAATTAAAATTACCCCAACACTGTATGCAGCTGTATGCTTGTGATACATTACCCTTTTTCTGCTTTTTATATTCTGGTCTAATTCATACTGAGCCTGTGAGAGTCTGTGTCTGACTCTGGAAATATATATGAAAATTTACAATTACTCCAACACTATATACACCTGGTATCTTCTGATACAGCATCCTTTTTCTGCTTTTTATATTCTGGTGCAATCCATACTGAGCCTGAGAGCATCTGTGTGTGACTCCGGAAATATATATGGAGATTTAAAATTTTCCCCTTCACCGTATACAGCTGTACGCTTCTGATACAGTACCATATATCTGCTGGTATTTTGGGTACATTTTCACAATCATGAGGAAGTATGGTGGAAGAGGCAGCGGATGTGGGCGTGTGGGGCCAGCTGGTACTGATGGTGATGGTGGTGCATCTGTTGGTGGTGCCAAAAGCACAATAGCACCTATGGCAGGAGGTGTTGAGCCTGCATCATTGTCTGGCTCCAGAAGGCCTG
The DNA here is from genome assembly GCA_033576555.1 of Oophaga sylvatica. Lineage (NCBI taxonomy): Eukaryota > Metazoa > Chordata > Amphibia > Anura > Dendrobatidae > Oophaga > Oophaga sylvatica. The sequence continues at coordinate 11,824 of JARQOD010005052.1, forward strand.
GAAGGCTCCCTTTTCTGGGAGTAGGTAAACCACTTTTAAAGCCGGAGCATCAGGAACAGGTTTTGTCTTACATTGCCAAAACAGCCTCCAGATCTATCGCCTCCTCTTCTGAAGTTTCAAAAAATGCAAGCACTGAGTCGTCAGTGCATGTTCCTGGTCAGGAACAACACCTTTCCTTGTGTCCCTCACCCCCACCAAAAGTGAAGGATGCTGCAGGCCACACTTCAGATTACTCCATGGAGCTCTTTTCACATACCATGCCTGGGTTATCAAGTCAAATCCTGAATTCCCCAGTCCAAGATGAATCTGACATGGGGTGCACTGATGCACAGCCACTTCTAGATGATTCTGCTGGTACATTCACACACAGCACTACATTGCCCTCGCAGTCTACTGAGCCAGCATCTGACCCTGATGAAACTCAGGTGCCCCTTCCCGCATACTATACCACCTTACATGGTGACACAGAGGAAGGTGCAGATGAAATTGAAGAGGAGGTGATGGATGACCCAGTTGTTGACCCAGATTGACATCCATTGGGGGAAGAGGGTGCCACTGGCAATAGCTCAGAAGAGGAGGAGGATCCACAGCAGGCATCGACATCGCAGCTGCGGTTATCTGGCAGGCCCGTAGCAGTCCAAAAACGTGTTAAAAAAACAAAAAGAGTTGCAGGACAGTTTGGCCAGATTTTCAAATTAGCACAACGTGCAAGCCCTGAAAAGTTTTCCCATAGTAGGAAGAGTGCAGTGTGGCACTTTTTTGACCAAAATCCTATTGATGAGGCAAAGGCTATCTGTAAGAAGTGCGGAAGGAAATTTAGCCGAGGGAAAAATCTCCAAAATTTGAATAACAGTTGCATGCTTAGACATGTAAACACCATGCACTTGCAAGCGTGGACGGACTACAAAACCTCAGGTAGCACACGTGCACCTACTCCGACACAAGGTAGCCATCAATGCTACATCGCTTCACCCACTGTAAGCCCACCGGTTAGCACACCACCAGCAAGAAATGTTGAGGTGTCTTCGCAAGGCCAAAGCAGTCAGGGAATCCCAATGGTTTTCCCACGAAAGACTGCATCTAGGCCATCACCACCATCATCACCATCACCAACCCCCTCTCACTCCACCATGTCCACCGCTAGTTCCACGATATGCAGCTTTCAAGTCCAGCTCACCGTAGCAGAGACTCTGAGTAGGACAAGAAAGTACTCATCCTCTCATCCGCATACACTGGCTTTGAATGCCTACATTGCCAAACTGATCTCATTAGAGATGATGCCCTTCTGTTTGGTTGAAAGCACAGCGTTCCGAGAGCTCATGGCCTACGCTGTCCCACGCTATGACCTACCCAGTCGGCACTTCATGCTAGAAAAGCCATCCCTGCCCTCCACCTGCATGTGAAAGACCGCATTGTTCATGCACTCAAACAATCAGTGAGTGGAAAGGTGCACCTCACAACAGATGCATGGGCCAGTAGGCATGGCCAGGGCCATTACGTGTCCATCACTGCGCACTGTGTTAATGTGGTGGATGCAGGGTCCACAGGGGACAGCGGCGGTGGGACAGTGCTGCCTAGCCAACGGTATAGGCAACAGTTGGCTGTAGGCGTTCGACCCTCCTCCTCCAGAAGCGAAAGCTCGTCGACAGAGCGCAGTCGCACGAGCACTCCATCTGCAGCTGCCAGAGTTGCACACAGATGTCCCACTATCGAACAGCTAGTGGTAAGTGTCAGAAGGTTGTTTTAAAGATTATGTCTTTGGTCGACAACAGACACACCGCGGAGGTACTGGCCGACAACTTGCAGCGAGAAACTGAGTCATGGCTGGGCAGTCTACATCTTGAGCCAGGCAAAATAGTCAGTGATAACGGATGTAATTTTGTGGCGGCCATAGCCCTGGCAAAACTCAGACACATACCTTGCCTGGCTCACACCTTGAACCTGGTGGTGCACTGCTTCATAAAAAATTATCCGGAGTTACCAGCCCTGCTCCATAAGGTGTGAAGACTTTGCTCGCACATCCGTCGCTCGCCCGTAGACTCCAGTCGTATGCAGAGGCTGCAGCGATCGCTCCACCTTCTCAAAAGCACTGCCTAATCATAGACGTTGCAACAAGGTGGAACTCCACCATGCACATGGTTGAGAGGCTGTGCGAACAGAGGCAGGCTGTAATGCATTTGTGGGAGGATACACGGGCAGGCAGTTTGAGGGCAGACATGGAGTTGTCGGGTGTGCAGTGGTCAAAGCTGAAATACCTTGTAAAGTCCTTCAGTGTTTTGAGGAATGCACACGGCTGGTAAGTGCAGACGACGCCATCATAAGCATGAGCATCCCACTTATGCGTCTGCTCATGCAAACTTTGACGCACATTAAGGATCTGGAGTTTGCAGCGGAGGAGGAAGTGGAGGAGGAGGAGGGAAGCCTTGATGACAGTCAGCCATTGTCTGCTCAGGGAACTGTCCTGGACAAGGTGGAGGAAGAAGAGGAAGAGGAGGAGGATGAGGGGGATGATTATTTTGGGGAGGATGATGCTTCTCAGGGGGCAAGAGAAAATGTTGGCTTGCCAAGGTCAGGTACAGGGTTTGTGCTTGACTGGAGGGATGTGGATTTGGCAGAAAGTGATCCTCCACCCACCACTGGCAGTGCATCATTGACACCTGGAACATTGGCCCACATGTGTGATTATGTCTTGCGGATCCTAAAAAGGGACCCCCGAATTGCCAAAATGATGAAGGATGACGACTACTGATTGGCCAGCATCCTCAATCCAAGCTCTAAAGGTAAATTACAGAACATCATGCCACAGGAGAACCTAGAGCTAATACTGGCGAACAAACAAGCAACTCTGGTAAACCGTTTGTTAGAGGCATTCCCAGCACACAGCAGCGGTGCAGGTTCTACCACGAGCCCGTACCGGGCTAAATGGAAGAGGTGTTCGTGGTGCACACAGCCAAAGAGGCGTTGGAGATGGAGGTTTCATGACCATGTTCTGGACTGATTTCTCGAGTAACTCTCACACGACTGGTAGTACTGAACAATTGCAACAGACAGGAGACAGCAGTTGTCAACTATGGTTCAAAGTTACCTCTCCTCCCCTATGGATGTTCTCCATCACAGTTCATTCCCCTTTGACTACTGGGCCTGTAAACTGGACACCTGGCCTGAATTGACACAATATGCCTAACAGGAGCTCGCTTGCCCTGCTGTAGTGGGCTATCAGAAAGAGTCTTCAGTGCTGCTGGATCAATCCTGACAGAAAGAAGGACCCGGCTGTCGACCCAAAATGTTGGTGATCTCACCATCATTAAAATGAACCATGCCTGGGTTTCAAAGGATTTTGTACCACCTTCCCCTGATGACACATAAGTTGCCAGCAAAATGGCTCGCTTTGTCCTCCTCTTCCTCCGACTTCTCCAATTCCTCCATTTACAGCTGCTGAACGTCCAGCCTACACCTCAACATATGCCAGTTTTTCCACCTCCTAACTGGGCTGTACCCCCCCCGGGCCGACATCAGCACCTGGCGCACCAGGGCAAGTGCCGGGGCCCTTGGCAGGTGGGGGGCCCACTCGCCGTCAGAGACACCGGCATATTATGAGGGTCTTGTGCCAGTGCCTGTGCCCACGAGTGGGCCCCCCTGCTTGCTCAGGGCCCCAGCACTTGCAATACTTACCTCTCCCTGCTCCACCGCTGTGACGTCTTCCGCGTTTCCTGACAGTGACATTCAGGTCAGAGAGCGCGATGACTTCACGTCTGTACTCCCTCTGCCTGAACAGTCCAAGTGCAGAGAGCTGGAATTTGGTGACGCTGAGGAGTCCAGAGTAGACCAGTGCCCAGCGAGGAGAGGTATTTCTTTTTTTTTAATGTTTGGAGCAATATATGGGGAGCATTATACACTGGAGCATTATATATGGGGCCCATCATACACTGGAGCATTAAAAATGGGGCCCACCATAGACTGGAGCATCATATACGGGGCCCATTATACATTGGAGCATCATATGGGGTCCATTATATATGGAGCATTATATAGGCCCATCATTAATGGGGCCCATCATATACTGGAGCATCACATGGAGCCTATTATATATGGAGCATCATATATGGGGCCCATCATATACTAGAGCATCATATGGGGTTCATTATTTATGGGGCATCATATAGGGCCCTTTATATATGGAGCATCATATGGAGCACATATGGGGCCTATTCTGTATGGAGCATTATATGGAGCCCATTCTGTATGTAGCAATATATGGGTCCCATCATATACTATATGGAGCTTTATATGCGACTCATACTGTATGGAGCAATATGTTGGGCTCATTATACTCTATGGGGACCGTCCTATACTGTATGGCACATTATATGGGGACCATCATATACTGGAGCATTATGTGGAGCTCATCATATACTGTATGGAACATTATATGGGACCAATTATGTATGGAGCAATATATAGGGCTCATTATTCTGTATGGAGCAATATATGGGGCTCATTATTCTGTATGGCGCACTATGTGGTGCCCATAATACTGTATGGAGGCCTATACTGTCCGATTTTTGAGCTATTGTAGAATTTACAATAGATATCACTCATGTAATGTAAGAACTGAAGTATTTGGCATTGTGCTATAACTATATTTCTCTGCCGTATCGAAGCATCATGAATTGTGGTATGTGTTAAAGGGGCCCACTAAGACTCTGGACCATGAAAACCTAGAGCCAGCCCTGCCCCCCCCCACAACTTTAGCCAAATAACCCCCAGTTTTCAATGCGTTACTATTAGAGATGAGCGACTTTTTTCGGGTCGAGTCGGGTTTCACGGAACCAGACTGTCGCAAATGTCGGGTTGAGTGAAATCGGCCGACTAGCGTGAAAAGTCGGGTTTCAGCCGAAACACAAAACCCAATGCAAGTCAATGGGGAAGCAATGTCGGCGGGGGGGAGGACAGTAAACACACCTGCAGTGCCCATTTTCAGCGCCGGCGGGCGGCTCAGCCTAAGATGGGTGCTGGCGCAGCTTTGAGCGGCTCGGGATTCAAATTCTCCGCCAAAGCCACGCCGGCACCCTCATTGGCTGAGCCACCCGCCGGCTCAGCCAATGAGCGTCGCGGGATTCAAATCCCCCGCCAAAGTGGCGCCGCTCAATGGCAGAGCAGGCGGGTTGCTCAGCCAATGAGCGTCGCGGGATTCAAATCCCCCGCCATTGGCTGAGCGGTGCCGCCCGGCTTTGTGTGTGTGTATGCAGGCATAGTCCAATGGGACTACAAGTCCCATCCGGCTATGCCTGCTACACTGTCAGTGAGTGACACATTAGCCAGTGAAGGGACAGTAGTAGTCCCATCATCCGGCTAATGTGTTGAATGTAAAAAAAACCCATACATTACATACAGAACATATAACACAGAACATACACATAACATACAACACATAACATACTGTGAGACAGTGAGGATATGTGGTGACTGGGGTGTACATTTCACCTAGGTTCTTTGCTAACTATAAGGGAAATATGTGGCTTTGTAGACCTGGTGGTAGAGAGAGATCACTACACCTTGCATTCATTGCACACTTGCAGCTTAAACCTGAAGCCAATCAGCTGTTAATTAGGAAGCCAGAAATAGGTGTCTGCGGACACAGTCAGAGAGCTAGTTTAGCCTGGACACAGGGAGGTGTCCTGGCACAAGAAACAGTCTCCAAGAGTGTTAGAGCTGTCTTTAGCCTGGACACAGGGAGGTGTCCCGGCGCATGAAGCAGTCTCTGTGAGAATCCATGCGGATGATTACTGAAGAGGAGGAGAGCTGTCTCAGTCTGGGTTAGAGGTACCCCGGACACAGGAGTGTCTCTGTGAACCTCCATGCTGACGATTACTGAATAGGAGGGGAGCTGTCTCAGTCTGGGTTAGAGGTACCCCGGACACAGGAGTGTCTCTGTGAACCTCCATGCTGATGATTACTGAATAGGAGGAGAGCTGTCTCAGTCTGGGTTAGAGGTACCCCGGACACAGGAGTGTCTCTGTGAACCTCCAGGATGATGACTACTGAATAGGAGTGGATCTCTCTCAAGTCTGGACGTCGGGTGGACCTTCAGACATAAGCAGGAGTATCTGGGAAACTCGATGCTGGTAACATATATAATATGTGTTGTTTTGGGCCTAGGCTGATAGAGCCGGGTTCCTGATAGAAAGGGAAAATCTGTGTAAGTGTAATTAGTGGCTAGACAAGCCTAGGTCTTTTGTTTATGCTTTGTTTTTATCTGTGTGCTGTGGACTTTAATAAAACTGGTTGCGGCCAGTTTTCACCAAACTGCTGTCTGAATGAACTGTTTTCGTGCCATTCTGTCTACCCAGACAGCGATCTCAGAGCTAAATCCCCTGGAATGCTACAATTGGCGGAGAATGCTGGGGCAGCGCAGTGCCTGATACAGTTAGTGCTGGAGTGTGTATGCAGCACAGTGGCGAGAGACAGCATTAAAGGTGAAGTCTATTGAAATAGCAGCAGCAGAAAAAAAAAAAAAAAAAAGTGTGTCAGCAGAAACGTCTGTTTGGAGCAGTCTTGGAGAGACAGTGGCCCTGATAGGGTCTGCAGAGAGAAAATGTATGCACAGCAAAGCTGAACTTGTTGTGAAAATGACTGTGGAATGTGCAGCAGCAAAAGAGAAGTCTGTGGAGCAGTCTTAAAGAGACAGGAGCCCTAATAGACTTTGCAAAAGAAAAAAAAAAAAAAAGTATCTGCACAGCAGAGCTGAAATTTTCTGTGGAAAAGACTGTAGAGTGTGTATGTCTTGAGTGAAGACTGCCGTTGTTAAGACAGAGAAGTCTGACAGCATGGATGACAGCATGGAGGCGCTGTTTGAACAAATGGCACAAGTAAATGTGCAACATAAAACTGCCGTGGTTGAGACAGATAAGTCCGGCAGTATGAAGGAGCTCATTGAGTACCTGGTCCAGGCCCAGCGGACCATGGAGCTGCAGCACCAGCAGTGATGCAGCAGTACCAGCAGCAAATCCTGCAGCAGCAGCAGGAGAATAACCGGGTGTTGGAGCAGATTGCAGCTCTCAGCACCTCGTCCCAGAGTAATGTTGTGAAGGCACCTGACTTGTCCGCTGTAAAGAAGGCAGTAAGACGGTCCCTGAAAAAGATGACACCTCGTGATGATGTGGAGGTATATCTCACTAGATTTGAGGAACTGGCAGAGAAGGAGAATCTGCCCCTATCTGAGTGGGCCATGATGGTCGCACCCTATCTGATTGGAGTGCCCCAGGTGGCCTATGCTGACCTGAGCGAGCAGGACAGCCAAGACTATGCCAAGCTGAAAGCGGAGATTCGTACCCGGCTGAGTGTTACGGTGACAGCCCGTGCCAGGGGAGTTCATGACTGGAGATACAGTTGGGAGTCTGCAGTCAGCAGGCTTGATTATGGAGTTGAAAAGGTGATAGTGAACCGCTACACCCGAGCATGTCCTCCTGAGGTACAGCCGTCTGAGAGGTCGTCACTTCAGAGTTCCCGGACGCCGAACTCTCCCGGTAAGAGCGTTCCAGCTGTTGGGGACATGGGGTATGTTGATAAGCGGGTTCAGGCCCTCTTGGACTCAGAGAGTCCAGTGACTTCCATATGTGACAGCCTGATTGATAGGGACTTTATCCCTGATAAGCACCTGAGTATGGTGTGCATCCATGGAGACACCAAAGTCTACCCAGAGACTGCCGTGGACTTGGTCCCCAAACTCGGGGAGGTTTCATATGAAGGGGGGGTAGTGAAGAACCTGGTGCAACCCGTCATATTGGGTAATGACTTTCCCCGGTCTAAGGATCTCTGGGGGAAAAATGTTTCTGTTGGACAGTGTGATGAAGCTCCTATTGAGGGTGCGCAGTCCCGAGGGGCGGAACACAATGCTAGTGGGCCATTAAAATTATGTGATAATGATGATGACCATGATAATGATGCTGATATTGATAATGATAATGATGATCATGATAATGATGATGACCATGATGATGATGCTGATATTGATAATGATGATGATGCTAATCATAATAGTGATGATACTGATGATGATCCTGATAAAGATGAAATTCCTTTGCAGGTGATGTTGGGAGACGAGGATGGTGGTTCTCGGGAACCGAGTGTCCCTGACCTGCCTGTGTCCTGTGACAATTTTGGGAGAGAGCCGGTGCGAGACCCCACTCTTAAAACGGCACAGGAAAATGTAATTGTTCTGAATGAGGTTCCCCAAGAGCCTGGCTCTGAGGAGAGGTTTCCTCATGCTGCCATGAACAATAACCTATTGTTTAGGGACACTGAAGTCCAGGGAGAGGTCATGAGTCAGCTCCTGGTACCTGAGCTATATGGAGGTATAGTGCTGGGGTTGTCACATAGTCACATACTTGAGGGACCAGATGGTGAAGTTAATGTTGAGGATAACATGTTAACTAAGGTTCCAGATCAAGATATGAATGGGAATGAGTTGTATAACCCTGACAGTGAGCAAGATGTGAATGAAAATGAAGTGTCTAACCCTGAAAGTGAGCCAGATGTGGCTGAGAAAAAGGGGTCAGACAGGGATAGTGGGAGTGATAATGAATCATCTGATGACAATAAAGCAACCAGTGCAAATGAGGAAGGCATGGTAGCAGAAGAGGTTGAGAGTCCTGAGAAGAAGGCTGATGCTGACCTTACAGCCAGACAGAAGATGCCATCTGAGGATGTTTTACAGTTGGAACAAAGAGAGCGACTACTTCCAGCCCAAGAAAGGGAGAGACGAGAGGCTTCCCTGGGGATTGGCAGTAGACGTGCTAAAACAATGAGGGGTAGAGATGACGCTTCTGTTAGCTCACGGCTGAGTGTGAGACCCGGTGGCGGACGAAAAGACAGAGAGTCAGACTCAGAGCTACCAGTAAGCTTGACTGGACGATGGACTCGTGGCCGCAAAGACGGTAGGAGTCAGTTCGGGAAAGAAAGGTCGGGTGAGGTGACACCGACACAAGGACAAGGCCAACGTTCTGACCGCTGGGGGCAGGAGAGGCCTAACAAAGAGGCGATATTGCATAGTGCCCAAAATCAACTGAGACGGGTGACTGGCAGAGGCGACCGAGGGGGATCTCTGGTCGGGTGGCAGGTGTTCGACCCCACAAATTTGAACAGAGGGGGCACTGGGTATGGCCCTCAGGATATGCATGGAGGCATGTGATGGATGGACGGTATGTATCGCAGAGGTGGGTGGCCCTGTGATGGAAGCCTGGATATATTTTGGTTCAGCAGATCTACTGCTGAGACTTGTGCTATACATTGGGAGGCTTCCAGGTGACTTGGAGAGCTGGGCGGGTCCAGTCACCTACAAACCCACCCAAGGGGTATGTGTCTAAATACCTAGGATAAAGTTGTATGCAGAGGGGACGGATGGGTAATGCAGCGCTGGCTGGCATCCATTTAATGGATCAGTGTGTATGTTTTGACTGTCCATGTTCCTTCCCCTCAAGCTGACTGGTTACATGACTGTGACATCACACAGTGTGTGTGTGTGGTGTGTAAGGGTATAGAAACCCTGCTTAATGGAAAATATAGATGAAGCTAATGATGGTTATACTTCAGGTAAAGATGAAGCTGATGTTGGCTATGACTTGAGCTGTGTTCACTGTCTCTTTAGGTTTGTTGACCAGTCCTCCGGTCTGGATGACCAGCCCTCCGGTCTGGAGAAGAGGGGGGGGATATGTGAGACAGTGAGGATATGTGGTGACTGGGGTGTACATTTCACCTAGGTTCTTTGCTAACTATAAGGGAAATATGTGGCTTTGTAGACCTGGTGGTAGAGAGAGATCACTACACCTTGCATTCATTGCACACTTGCAGCTTAAACCTGAAGCCAATCAGCTGTTAATTAGGAAGCCAGAAATAGGTGTCTGCGGACACAGTCAGAGAGCTAGTTTAGCCTGGACACAGGGAGGTGTCCTGGCACAAGAAACAGTCTCCAAGAGTGTTAGAGCTGTCTTTAGCCTGGACACAGGGAGGTGTCCCGGCGCATGAAGCAGTCTCTGTGAGAATCCATGCGGATGATTACTGAAGAGGAGGAGAGCTGTCTCAGTCTGGGTTAGAGGTACCCCGGACACAGGAGTGTCTCTGTGAACCTCCATGCTGACGATTACTGAATAGGAGAGGAGCTGTCTCAGTCTGGGTTAGAGGTACCCCGGACACAGGAGTGTCTCTGTGAACCTCCATGCTGATGATTACTGAATAGGAGGAGAGCTGTCTCAGTCTGGGTTAGAGGTACCCCGGACACAGGAGTGTCTCTGTGAACCTCCAGGATGATGACTACTGAATAGGAGTGGATCTCTCTCAAGTCTGGACGTCGGGTGGACCTTCAGACATAAGCAGGAGTATCTGGGAAACTCGATGCTGGTAACATATATAATATGTGTTGTTTTGGGCCTAGGCTGATAGAGCCGGGTTCCTGATAGAAAGGGAAAATCTGTGTAAGTGTAATTAGTGGCTAGACAAGCCTAGGTCTTTTGTTTATGCTTTGTTTTTATCTGTGTGCTGTGGACTTTAATAAAACTGGTTGCGGCCAGTTTTCACCAAACTGCTGTCTGAATGAACTGTTTTCGTGCCATTCTGTCTACCCAGACAGCGATCTCAGAGCTAAATCCCCTGGAATGCTACAATACATATAACACATAACATATAGTACATACATATAACATACAACAAAGAACATACATATAACATACATATAACACATAACATACAGAACATACATATAACATACAACACATAACATACAGAACATACATACAACACATAACATACAGAACATACATATAACATACAACAAAGAACATACATATAGCATACATATAACACATAACATACAGTACATACAAATAACATACAACACAACATACAGAACATACATATGACATACAACACAGAACATACATACAGCACATAACATAAAGAACATACATATAACATACATATAACACATAACATACAGTACATACATATAACATACAACACAGAACATACATACAACACATAGCATACTTAACATACATATAACATACAACACATAACATACAGAACATACATACAACATACAACAAAGAACATACATATAACATACACATAACATACAGAATCATAACATACAGCACATAACATACAGCACATAAAACATACAACACATACATATAAACATACAACACATAACATACAGAACATACATATAACATACAACACATAAAATACAGAACATACATATAACACATAACATACAGAACATTCATATAACATACAACACATAACATACATATAACATACAAAACATAACATACAGAACATACATACAACACATATCATACAGAACATACATATAACATACAACACATAACATACATATAACACATATCATACAGAACATACATATAACATTCAACACATAACATACAGAACATACATACAACACATAACATACAGAACATACATATAACATACAACAAAGAACATACATATAACATACACATAACATATAACATACAGAACATACATATAACATACAACACATAACATACAGAACATACATATAACACATCATACAGAACATACATATAACATACAACACATAACATACATATAACATACAACACATAACATACAGAACATACATATAACATACAACACATAACATACAGAACATACATATAACACATATCATACAGAACATACATATAACATACAACACATAACATACATATAACATACAGCACATAACATACAGAACATACATATAACATACAACACATAACATACAGAACATACATATAACACATAACATACAGAACATACATATAACATACAACACATAACATCATATACTGTATGGAGCTTTATATGCGACTCATACTGTATGGAGCAATATGTTGGGCTCATTATACTCTATGGGGACCGTCCTATACTGTATGGCACATTATATGGGGAACATCATATACTGGAGCATTATGTGGAGCTCATCATATACTGTATGGAACATTATATGGGACCAATTATTCTGTATGGAGCAATATATAGGGCTCATTATTCTGTATGGAGCAATATATGGGGCTCATTATTCTGTATGGCGCACTATGTGGTGCCCATAATACTGTATTATACGGTCCGATTTTTATACGGTGTGCGTGACTCCGGCCATAGACAGATATATAGATAGACAGATAGCTAGATAATAGATAGATAGATAATAGATAGATAGAAGATAGACAGATAGATAGAAGATAGATAGATAATAGATGGATAGATAATAGATAAATAGCTAGATAATAGATAGGTAGATAGATAGATAGATAGATAGATAGATAATAGAAAGATAGATATAGATAAATAGATGATAGATAGATAGATAATAGATAGATAGATAATAGATAGACAGATAGATTGAAGCATAGATAAATAGATAAATAGATAATAGATAGATAGATAATAGATAGATAAATAGATGATAGATAGATAATAGATAGACAGATAGATAGAAGATAGATAGATAGATGACAGATAGATAGAAAGATAGATAGATAATAGACAGATAGATAGATAGATAGATAGAAAATAAATAGATAATAGATAGAATGGTACATAAATAGTTAAAGACCCATATGCGCGCGCGCGCACACACACAAAATCTTCACGCAATAGCGTAAATTTTTTAAAAAATTAGAAAAAAAATGGCGTGGGCTCCGGCGCAATTTTCTGCAGGGGGGGGGAAGCCAACGGCACGGGCCAATATTTCTAGCCTGGGAAGGGGTTAATACCCATGGAACTTCCCAGGCTTTGAATATCAACCCGCAGCTAGCCTTTACTGACTATTAAAATAGGAGGACCCACAATAAAAATGACGTGAAGTCCCCCAGTAATTTAAAGCCAGAAAGGCTACGCAGACAGCTGCGGGCTGATATTCATAGCCTAGGAAGGGGCCATGGATATTGGCACACCCCCTGGCTAAAAATACCAGCACCCAGCCACCCCAGAATTGGGCATCTGTACGATGCGTCAATTCTGGTACTTAGCCACTCACTTCCCACTCCCCTGTAGCAGTGGGATATGGGGTAATAAGGGGTTAATATCACCTTGCTATTGTAAGGTGATATTAAGCCTGATTAATAATAGAGAGGCGTCAATAAGACGTCTATCCATTATTAATCTTAAATTAATAAAGGGTTAAAAAACAACACACGCATAATAATAAATTATTTTAATGAAATAAAACACAACACGGTTTTAATCTCTTTATTATACACTCAGATCCAAGCGACGCCCTCGATCTCCTGTAATAAAACGTAAAAAAATAAAACTACCGTATACGTGACGCCATTCTCTCCTGGCGTCTGATGTCAGTGCATCGCAGGGGCGGTGTAGAGCGCTGACATCACCCGATGTCAGCGTTCTATACCGGAGATCGTCGTAGGACACTCGTTATTATCTGGACTACGGCGGACAGGTGATGTATAGGTTGCTTTATTATTTCATTTTTATTATAGGAGACGATGGCATCGGGGAATAGGTGATTGGTGAGTATGTACTCTATGTTATGTGTTGTATGTTATGTGTATGTTCTGTATGTTATATGTTATGTGTATATACAGTAGGTTATTTGTTGTATGTTATGTGTATGTACTATGGGTTATGTGTTATATGCATGTACTGTATGTTATATGTTATGTGTAGTCTGTATGTTATGTGGTGTATGTTATATGTATGTACTGTATTCTGTGTGTGTTATATGCATGTTCTGTATGTTATGTGTTGTACAGTCATGGCCAAAAGTTTTGAGAATGACACAAATATTAATTTTTACAAAGTCTACTGCTTCACTTTTTCTAATGGCAATTTGCATATACTCCAGAATGTTATAAAGAGTGATCAGCTTAACAGCAATTACTTGCAAAGTCAATATTTGGCTAGAAAATGAACTTTATCCCCCAAAACACATTTCAACATCATTGCAGTCCTGCCTTAAAAGGACCAGCTAACCTCTTTTCAGTGATTGCTACATTAACACAGGTGTGGGTGTTGATGAGGACATGGCTGGAGATTAATCTGTCATGATTAAGTAAGAATGACACCACTGGACACTTTAAAAGGAGGCTGGTGCTTGGCATCATTGTTTCTCTTCTGTTAACCATGGTTATCTCTAAAGAAACACATGCAGTCATCATTGCAATGCACAAAAATGGCCTAACAGGGAAGAGTATCGCACTAGAAAGATTGCACCTCAGTCAACAATCTATCGCATCATCAAGAACTTCAAGGAGAGAGGTTCCATTGTTGCCAAAAAGGCTTCAGGGTGCCAAGAAAGACCAGCAAGCGCCAGGACCGTCTCTTAAAAGTGTTTCAGCTGCGGGATCGGGCTACCAGCAGTGCAGAGCTTGCTCAGGAATGGCAGCAGGCAGGTGTGAGTGCATCTGCACGTACTGTGAGGCGGAGACTCTTGGAGCAAGGCCTGGTCTCAAGGAGGGCAGCAAAGAAGCCACTTCTCTCCAGAAAAAACATCATGGACAGACTGATATTCTGCAAAAGGTACAGGCAGTGGACTGCTGAGGACTGGGGTAAAGTTATTTTCTCTGATGAATCCCCTTTTCGATTGTTTGGGACATCAGGAAAACGCCTCATTCGGAGAAGACAAGGTGAGCGCTACCACCAGTCTTGTCTCATGACAACTGTTAAGCATCCTGAAAACCATTCATGTGTGGGGTTGCTTCTCAGGCAAGGGAATCGGCTCTCTCACTGTCTTGCCTAAAAACACAGCCATGAATAAAGAATGGTACCAGAATGTCCTCCAAGAGCAACTTCTCCCAACCCTCCAAGAGCAGTTTGGCGATCAACAATGCCTTTTCCAGCATGATGGAGCACCTTGCCATAAAGCAAACGTGATAACTAAATGGCTCAGGGAACAAAACATAGAATTTTGGGTCCATGGCCTGGAAACTCCCCAGATCTTAATCCCATTGAGAACTTGTGGTCAATCATCAAGAGACGGGTGGACAAACAAAAACCTAAAAATTCTGACAAAATGAAAGCATTGATTGTGCAAGAATGGACTGCTATCAGTCAGGATTTGGTCCAGAAGTTGATTGAGAGCATGCCAGGGAGAATTGCAGAGGTCCTGAAGAAGAAGGGTCAACACTGCAAATATTGACTTGCTGCATTAACTCATTCTAACTGTCAATATAAGCTTTTGTTACTCATATGTTTGCAATTATATTTCTGTCTGTGATAAAATCATCTGTCAAACACACATAAAAACCAGAGGGCAGCAGATCATGTGAAAATATAATATTTGCCATGACTGTATGTTATGTGTATGTTTTGTATGTTATATGTTATATGTATGTTCTGAATGTTATGTGTTGTATGTTATATGTATGTTCTGTATATTATGTGTTGTATGTTATGTGTATGTACTGTATGTTATGTGTTATATGTATGTTCTGTATATTCTGTGTTGTATGTTATATGTATGTTCTGTATGTTATGTGTTATAAGTATGTTCTGTATGTTATATGTATGTTATGTGTTGTACGTTATATGTATGTTACGTGTTGTATGTTATATGTATGTACTGTATGTTATGTGTTGTATGTTATATGTATGTTACGTGTTGTATGTTATATGTATGTTACGTGTTGTATGTTATATGTATGTACTGTATGTTATGTGTTATATGTATGTTATGTGTTGTATGTTATACGTATGTACTGTATGTTATGTGTTATATGTATGTTACATGTTGTATGTTATATGTATGTTACGTGTTGTATGTTATATGTATGTACTGTACGTTATGTGTTGTATGTTATATGTATGTTACGTGTTGTATGTTATTTGTATGTACTGTATGCTATGTGTTATATGTATGTTACGTGTTGTATGTTGTATGTATGTTCTATATTTTATGTGTTATATGTACAGTAAAGACCATAAGTTTGGACACACCTTCTCATTTAAAGATTTTTCTGAATTTTCAAGACTATGAAAATTGTAAATTCACACTGAAGACATCAAAACTATGAATTAACACATGTGGACTTATATACTTAATAAAAAAGAGTGTAACAATTGAAATTATGTCTTATATTCTAGGTTCTTCAAAGTAGCCACCTTTTGCTTTGATGACTGCTTTGCACACTCTTGGCATTCTCTTGATGAGCTTCAAGAGATAGTCACCGGAAATGGTCTTCCAACAATCTTGAAGGAGTTCCTAGAGATGCTTAGCACTTGTTGGCCCTTTTGCCTTCACTCTGCTGTCCAGCTCACCCCAAACCATCTCGATTGGGCTCAGGTCTGGTGAATGTGGAGGCCAGGTCATCTGGCGTAGCACCCCATCACTCTCCTTCTTGTTCAAATAGCCCTTACGCAGCCTGGAGGTGTGTTTGGGGTCATTGTCCTGTTGAAAAATAAATGATGGTCCAACTAAACGCAAACCGGATGGAATAGCATGCCGCTGCAAGATGCTGTGGTAGCCATGCTGTTTCAGTATGCCTTCAATTTTGAATAAATCCCCAACAGTGTCACCAGAAAAGAACCCCCACACCATCACACCTCCTCCTCCATGCTTCACGGTGGGAACCATGCATGTAGAGTCCATCCGTTCACCTTTTCTGCGTCGCACAAAGACACGGTGGTTGGAACCAAAGATCTAAAATTTTTGAGAAAGACTTTTGAGAAAGTCGGGTGGTGCGAACCCCGACTCGACCCTCCCAGAGGCAAAGTCGCTCATCTCTATTCAAAACCTTAACTAAGACATTCAAAGCCATCCATAACCTATCTCCTCATACATCTGTGACATGGTCTCACAAGGTCTGACTGGGTCCCGGCTTCCACTCTGTTAACCCAGTGTGCCGTCAGCAAGATGTACTCTCCCTGCCCACAATCACTTGTCCATGTGTCCATGGTTATGTGGACTTTACCAATAACAGCATGCTTGAGGGCCTGGGTAATGTTGTGGGACACGTGCTTGTGTAATGCTGGGAAGGCACATTCATGAAAAATAATGGCGGCTGTGGACCAAGTACTTTGGGACTGCCGCTGCAATAATGTTGCAGAAAACTTCCGTCTCCATGAGCCTAAAAGGCAACATTTAGAGTGCAAGCAGACAAGAAATGTGGAATTTAGTAGTGTGGCCTGTGGGTCATCGGCTGCGTATTTTCGCTTGTGTTACAAGTAGAGTTGAGCGATACTTTCCGATATCCAAAAGTATCGGAATCGGAATGGTATCGCCGATACCCAAAAAATATCGGCGATACCCGATACCGATACCGGAAGTCCAATGTAAGTCTATGGGAACAAAATATCGAAATAAAAAAAAACAATTCTTGCCTTGTAGGTTAATTGTACATGAAGGAAAACAACAAAGAGTAATGTAGAATGTATTGTGGGAGGTTGAGGAGACATTAAAGGCATAGATGTTTAACCCAATCCAATGGAATAGCATTAATTTTTTTTTTTAGGAAATACGTTCGGATTGACGAAGAAATTGACAATGTTGTTAACCTTTTTTCTATTTTGGCAAATATGTATGTTTCACAACTTCCATGCTCTTCACCTTTTTAACTTTTGCCACACTTTCTCCTTCATAATCTTCAGCAGCATCATCTTTGTCATCAAATTATTCTTCATCTTCACCTTCTTTATCTTCTTCTAAAACTTCTTGCTTTTCACCTTTTTGTTAACATTACTCATATTGTTCTTTTTAAACTATTATTCTTCTTCATATTATAGTCCTTCATCTTCTTCATCATATTCTTATTTGTGACAGAGATTCCTGTACTTGTAATCTGTAAAAGTATGATTTTTTTCATCGTTCCGTTCTTGCTGCCACAAAAGATTTAAATTACAACAGTATTTGTCCGTGTTCAGTTTAGCCTGCAGCATCAGGCATTTACCAGGGGCACCACGAGGAGGAACGGACTCACCCCCATACACTGCTTAGTCTTCTTCTGCTTATAATTTAGAGCATATATTTTGCTTTTCATTTTGGTCTCATACTTCATGTTCTTCTGCTTTTAGATCTTCTGCTTATTGTTCTTGTGTCTCTTGTTCTGTATCTTGTATTTGTAGCACAACCTTGTACCAGCTGATGTTACTGGGACATGGTTACTAAGCAGGAGGTACCTGTGCTCCAAAGCACTACCAAGGACCAGCAGACGTTGCTGGAACTCGGATACCGAGATGGAGGCACCTAGGCCAAAGGCACTGCGGAGAACCAGTTGACGGTACTGGAACCCGGACGGGTAGCAGAAGGTACAAGAGCCAATGCAAGTAACGAGGACCAGCTGACTGTGCTTGAACCCGGAGGGGCAGCAGAAGGAAAAGAGCCAATGGCACAACCGAGGACCAGCTGACGTTACTGGGACACGGTTACTAAGCAGGAGGTACCTGTGCTCCAAAGCACTACCAAGGACCAGCAGACGTTGCTGGAACTCGGATACCGAGATGGAGGCACCTAGGCCAAAGGCACTGCGGAGAACCAGTTGACGGTACTGGAACCCGGACGGGTAGCAGAAGGTACAAGAGCCAATGCAAGTAACGAGGACCAGCTGACTGTGCTGAACCCGGAGGGGCAGCAGAAGGAAAAGAGCCAATGGCACAACTGAGGACCAGCTGACGTTACTGGGACACGGTTACTAAGCAGGAGGTACCTGTGCTCCAAAGCACTACCAAGGACCAGCAGACGTTGCTGGAACTCAGATACCGAGATGGAGGCACCTAGGCCAAAGGCACTGCGGAGAACCAGCTGACGGTACTGGAACCCGGACTGGTAGCAGAAGGTACCCATGGAAATTTAAGTTGACAGGCCGCCAGCCGGCCGCAGTTACCGAATCCCACAGTATTACAGTGGGTGATTGTCCTATTGTCACAACGGAAACAGCCTTTATTTGCATATCCCGCAGCACACATAGGAAGCACCTAAACTCCAGGCACCATAGAGTCGGTTAACCCGACCGCAACACGACAGGACAACTTATTGGAGGCTAAGTGACGTTTACACTGACAGGAAACAGATGCCGTGCTGTAACCAGTCTGGGCAGGAGTGAGTACCCGTGCCAATGACACTTCCGAGCAACAACTGTCGGTGTTGGAGCCCAGGGATGAGAAGAGAACCGGTTGGAGGCAGCAGGACTTTTTGCCGTTCACACAGCAGGGGAACAGCTGACATTACTGAACCCCAGTAACACAGGAGCAAGTGTTAACTGTGCTAACAGCACTTCCAGGCAACAACTGTCGGTGTTGGAGCCCAGGGATGAGAAGACAACAGGGTGGAGGCAGCAGGACTTTTTGCCGTACACACAGCAGGGGAACAGCTGACATTACTGAACCCCAGTAACACAGGAGCAAGTGTTGACTGTCTAACAGCACTTCGAGCACAATGGCGGTTGAGCACGGATGAGAATAAACAGGTGGCAGCAGCTTTTGAGTACACACAGCAGGGACAGCGACATACGACCCAGTAACACAGAGCAAGTGTTGACTGTGCAAAGCACTACAGACACTGCGTGTGGACCAGGCAAGAGGATTAAATACAACAGTAATTTCCTTGTTACCTGTCAATTTTAAATGTCTATACTTCAAACAAGAGAAAGATAACCTTTACTACCATAAGATGATGATTTCATTTAAACTAATATCTAGATAAATAAAGAATTGACAAACATAAACACATACATTAACATGTTGAACAGCAATGCAAACCACAAAATAAATTAGTTAAGGAATCTGCTATACGGTTGTACATAAAAGCATACAAGTACATATCTGAATCCATTAATGATGGATAAGTAACAGTATGTACACCATTTTTATTGTATAGACAATGAATGTCTGACTTCAAAACATCATTAGCATTACAAGTTATCTGTGACATTACTAAAATGTTACATTTGCTGAATAATGTCACTAAACAGTTTATACAAAATTATACAATTTCCATCATGTAATACTCATAATATGTGGCAATAATCATTTTTATTAACAAACATAACCTTTAAAAAGTGCATAGTGCATAGTGAAAATTGCTATTTATGCCTGACTGTCGACTTGCAAGCATGACAACGGATAGATAAGGTATATATAGATGAGACTGCATAGCCACAGATGGTGAATGGCGATGTAATACTGTACCTCAATAAAGTGTGCGTCACTACTACATAATTTTTTTTATATAGCTTTATAAACAGGGTACGTGGATGTATGCTTGCGCCTTTGTTTTAACGCACAGACTGCCTTCCTGCTGAGACGCGTTGGGTAGTGAACAGTTGTGTGCAGTGTTCACTGTAGTCTGAGGTTTTCCTTTTTGGAGTGCAGATCACGCTCCAGTTAGTTCTTCAACCACTGCTGGTTGTAGTCTGCTGAGCGTGTGTCACTGGCACATCCTTGAAATTTTTCTCTAATTGTTGCTGATCCATTCTATTACAAATAAATAAAATCTATTAGTGTGACGCGCTTCCATCCGTATACAATACATTTGTTGCAAACACTATAGAAGTACACAAAGGGGCCTTTCACACCTACTGAACAGTTGTGTGCAGTGTTCACTGCAGTCTCTGCGAAATAACCACACTTAGGCCTTATAACTTTTCAGACTTTCTTTATCAATCTACCAAGATGAAGAAGGCAGGGAGTAAGGCACGTGGTCGTGGCCGTGGAGTTTCTTCAGGGAGAGGACGTGGGGATTCTGTGGCTGCTGCGGCCCCCAGTGACACAGCATCCACCAGTTTTCCCCGTGAGCGTTCCTTTATGCGCACTTTTGTAGGAGCTCGGAGTACCCCCCTGCTGCGGGAAGAACAAATTGAAGCCGTTGTTGGTTGGATGTCAGCCAATGCATCGACTTCAATTGCTTCCACCTCCTCTCAGGACCACAGCACTGTTGAGAAACCATCTGTCTCTTCACCGCCTGTCAAATTGCCCAGGCAGTCAGAGAGTTCTGTACAGGAGCCAGCTGAGTGTCTGCTTCTGTTCTCAGAATCTATTTGCTTGCAAACAGGGGCCCAGCCAAGCAGCATTCTGTAATGTGAAGAAGAGGGAGTATGCAGTGATGCGCAACAGCTGTGTCTCTCTGAATCTGAAGAGGCGGGTGAGACAGTGCCGGTGGTCAGCACACCGCAGAACGCATCTGATGATGATGAGACTCAGGTGCCAGTTTCTGTTGAGCATAGTGCTGACCGGACCACCCAACAGACAGTTTGGCAGGTGTTGAGATGAGAGGTCCAAGACCAAATGGTGAGAACAGGAAGTGTGGAGCATGAGAATCCATAGACCGAACATGGCGTGAAGGAGCTCACAGAAGGTTGGTGGGGAGCCAAGATATGTAAAATGTGACAATTTCAGATGGATAGGGTGAATAGTGATAGGCACGCATGAAAAGTCGTTGAGAGTGCAAATTATGTGTAATTTTGAGGGAGGCTGAAACATGCAATTGTGGATGTCTAATTCTTGGGAGTACAGCATTCCAGAGGATTGGCGCAGCGGGAGAAGTCTTGGAGTTGGATGGAGGTACATTAGTGCAGAGGTTAGTCGAAGGTCGTTGCAGAGTGCAGCAGTCGGTTAGGCCGATAAATTAAATGAGGAGAGATGTAGGGGAGTGCATGTGGAGAACTTTGTTGGTGAGAACCAGTAATTAGAATTGGATCCTATAATGAATGGGCAGCCACTGCCAGTGTAATGAGTGGCGAAGGACTCTATGAGGACATCTGCCACGTTTTGCGTGCTTTGATGAGTCAACGCGGATGGCGAGTGCAGATGATGCACTAGTCAGCCTGACTGTCCCCTTATCTGCCTGCTTCAAAAAACACTGCAAGCACTAAGGCATGAGGTTTTCGAAGAGGTGGAGGATGAGGAGTCACAATTCCATCACCTTCTGGACAGTCAGCGCAACGTGGTTCCTCACAAAGGGCTGGAGGACTTTCAAAGTACCATGCTGTATCAACAATTGAACCTCCAGAGTCACTGTCTATATTTTCATAACCATTCCAAACTTTTAATGTATTTACAAAGCACATAATATACAGTTTTTGTCTATCCTTTTGTAATGCTATTGTGTTTCCATAAACTGATGTTACAGAATTATGATACAATGTTTTTAAATTTTGAGTTTTAAATTTTGTAAATTTTTATGTATTTGAAGGACTTTGTGAGGAGGATGAGGAGGAGTCAATGGAGGAGGAAGACATCGCTCCAGAGGGAGGTAGACAATGCTCTAGTCAGTATGTAGACCAAGGGTGGGGTGATGCACAGCAGGCAGAGATGACGCCTCTTGCAGGGGACAACGTTTCTTGGCCAGTTGGGAGTCTGCAGCACATGGTTGATTTCATGCTGCAGTGCCTGAGAAACGACCGCCGCATGAACACATTCACACCACGTCTGATTATTGGGTGTACACCCTCCTAGACCCTCGCTACCGGGACAACTTACAAAGCCTCAGCACACCGTTGAACCGGGAGCGTAAAATGCGGAAGTACCAAGACACACTGGTGCAATCCATAATGTTCTCCATTCCAGCCGAGAGCACTGCTGCTGCTACTGCTTTACAAAGCAGCTCTGTGCGTCGAGGCAGTGGAGACAGCTCTGCAACAAGAGGGAGCACAAGCAGCGCCTCTGCACAGGGCAAGAACAGTATGTTTCAAATGTGGCGAAGTTTTGTGGCAGCGCCACCAATGTCTACACCATCCGAGACGGCTCCAGTCAGCAGGAGGAAACATTTCCGTAAGATGGTGATGACAGACTACATGTCTTGCCCTCTCAGTGTACTCCCAGATGGCTCTTCCCCATTCAAGTTTTGTGTCTCTAAACTGGATACATGGCCAGAGCTTAGCCAGTATGCATTGGAGGTGCTGGCTTGCCCTGCTGCCAGTGTATTATCGGAGCGCGTCTTTACTGCTGCAGGCGGTGTACTAACAGACCGTTGCATGCGACTATCCTCCGATAATGTAGAACGGCTTACTTTTCTGAAAATGAACTAGGCATGGATCTCGCCTGAATTTGCCTGTCCGGTTTCAGATTAACTAACTGGTTGGCAACGTTTTCCATGTCTCCTGTTATGTTCATCTTTCTACCACCTGAGCTATACTCCCTGGGCTACAACACTGCCAGTTGCTGCTCAGAAGTGTCGTGTCCACAGACCAATACACAAGCTATAGTGATAGTGGGGTTCAGTAATGCCTGCTGTTCCCCTGCTGTGTGTCTGACAAAATTAATGCTGCTAACTCCAAATTAAAGTTCAAATTAAAGTTCAAACATCTCATACTAGGCCTCAGGCTACACCCTCCTTGACCCTGGGCTCAGAAGTGTTGGATGCACAGATCAAAACAATCGATGATGTGTTTGTGGGGTTCAGTAACGCCTGCTGTTCCCCTGCTGTGTGTCCGGCAAAAATTACTGCTACCTAGCTACACATGTTGAAAAAAACATGACATGTTAAAGTGGCTAGTGCTACACATAGATATCAGGCTACACCCTTATTTCTAAGCTGTAAACAAGTGAAACGTCACATTTAAAACCATTCAATGATTATAACAAATCTGTAACTAAATAATTGTGACATATTATGGCAGATATCCACATGTCTAACACAAATGCTAACACAAAAGCATACTTATGCTATAGGGTACTGATGGTGAACCTTCTCACTCCATAACTTTGACAAATCCAACTCACATCATGCCTCAAATGCTGCAATGTTGGAAGTGCATAATGTGGGTTGAACTTTGACAACAGCTGCAGTGCAAAGGTTATCCTTCTGTGTTCTTGGCTTTTAAATAAAAGCATACAAGTAAATATAATAATACATTGTTGATTAAGGGACGTAATGTACACCTGTAATATTGTGCAAACAATGGATGTAGGACTATTCCTCTTCAACATTACTTATATTTGTGTCATTTGAAAAAATACATATTTTAGTTAAAAATTAAAAAACCATGTTCACTAGCTGTGAAAGGCCCCTTTGTGTACTTCTATAGTGTTTGAAACCAATGTATTGTTTACGGATGGAAGCGCATCACACTATAATTTCTATTGAATGGAGCAGCTAGAATTACACTAAAAAAAAAAAAAGAGTCTGTGAGTGACACGTGCAGATGCCTACAGACAGCGTTGGATGCAGAGCAAACTGCAGAGTCACCTGCACTCTCACACACACACCTTGCACAGAGCTGTTAAAACAACACTGCAAGGCAAAAGGAAGCTTTACACAGCGGTTGGTAAACTAGCCTGCCTAAAGCAAAGTACACAAAATCGCAATCTCTAACTGTCCCTCAGAGTCAGCAGAGCAGCGTTCTGTCCCTAACTGAGTTCACAGCACAGTGACGCTAAAATGGCGGTGGCGCCTTTTATAGTGCATTCTGACATCATTTCAGCAGCCAATCACAGCCATGCCATTAGTTAAGATGACCGCAGCAGTACAGGATGTGCCCACACTTCGTAGGATTCCTCATTGGCTGACTAAAATCACAGTGCCTCTGAAAGAATTATGGGAACTTCCGATTCCGTTATACGATATAGGAAAAATATCGGAACTAAGTATCGGAATTCCGATACAGCGAATATCGGCCGATACCCGATACTTGCGGTATCGGAATGCTCAACACTAGTCAGGATACGATAAATTTTTTGACAGATGTAAAATGTAGGGTCACAATTGAGTTGTCTGTAGGTTAGGTTAACTGACAGTTGTCTATGAATTTCGGCAATAGATTGGGTCTTATTCATAATAACGATAGCACCCCCCTTATCTGCTGGTTTAATAATAATGTTGGGGTTATCTTTCAGAGATTTTATGGCTTGTTTATCTGTGGGTGTCAGGTTGTGGCGTATCGGGTGTAGGCCCAATCTCGGCAAACCATCCACGAGCACAGGCTCTGAATGCTGTCATTGCAAAACTCCTGTCCCTTGAAATGCTGTCATTCAGGCTGGTGGAGACTGACAGTTTACGGAACTTAATGGCATTGGCAGTCCCACAATACAATGTGCCAAGCTGATTTTATTTCAGCAGGCAAGCCGTCCCTGGTCTGCAAAAGCATGTTGTTGAGGTTAAAATTAAACATGCGCTACTAAACTCCGTCAGTAGCAATGTCCACCTGACCACCGCTGCGTGGACCAGTACCCATGGCCAGGGACGATACCTTTCCTTCACTGCCCATTGGGTCAATGTTGTGGAGCCAGGTACAGATCTTGCGAGTGGCGCTGTACGTGTTCAGCCAACTACAAGGATTGCAGGAATCAAGTCTGTACACATTGACTCCTCCTTCTCCAGTTCCTCAGAAACATCGTTGCAGGAGCCGTCACGGTCTACCTCCACATGGACCCGTGAACGCTTAATAAGAATCTTTAGTTATATAGCGCCAACAGATTACGCAGCGCTTTACAGTTTAACAGTTTCAGAACACAAGTCATAAGTAACAACGTTACCAATACAATAATTAAAGCAATATAATCCGCACATGCTCGTGAGAGCTTACAATTTACAAATATGTGGGGGAGATACAAAGTACAGGTGTTTATATACAATGGCATTTTTAGAATGATGGTCCAGCCATTTTGAGGGAGTGAGGGATGGATGGAGATAGTGAATGGGCTACACACACACACTTACACATAGAATGACTTTGATTAGTGAATGTGATAGGCCGCTCTGAACAAATGTGTTTTGAGGGAGCGCCTGAAACCATGCAAATTGTGGATAGTTCTAATTTCTTGGGGTACAGCATTCCACAGTATTGGCGCATCGTGGGAGAAGTCTTGGATTCGGGAGAGATGTTCTTTAGGTGTAGGCGGCAATAGCGGGCAACAGATTGTATATGGGAGGTGAAGGAGAGATTGGTGTCAAACATAACACCCAGACAGCGAGCCTGTTGACCGATATGAGCACAGACGTGGCCAAACGTCAACAGGCCATCCTGAAATTAATTTCCATGGGGAATCAAAGCCACACAGCGCTGGAGCTCTGGAATGCCATAAAGCAAGAGAGCGACATGTGTATTTTGCCAGCGAATCTCCAGCGAGTCTTGGTAGTGTGTGACAATGGCCGAAATCTGGTGGCAGGTCTGGGCCTAGGCAACGTCACTCACATACCATGTCTGGCACATGTGCTAAACTTTGTTGTCCACAGTTTTTTGAGGGACTCTGCGGATCTTGATTCACTGCTGCACAAGGTCCGCCTACAGTGCGCTAACTTGCGACGTTCCACCATGGCCAGATCGCGCATTGCAGCTCTGCAACGCAGATTTTGCCTTCCTGAACATCGCATCATATGTGACGTACCCACCAGGTGGAATTCCACGTTACATATGTTGGAGCGGTTTTGTGGAGCAGCAGCCAGCAGTAATGGAGTATCAGCTGCATCAGTCGCAATCAACTCGCAATTTGCGCCGTTCACTTCACCACTACTGAGTGGGCCTCTACTATAATAATCTTTATTTATATAGCGCCAACAGATTCCGCAGCGCTGTACAGTTTAACAGTTTCATAACACAAGTTATAAATGAACGTTAACAATACAATAATTAAAGCAATATAAGCCGCCCTTGCTCGTGAGACCTTACAATCTACAATGAGGAGGGGGAGCTCCAAAGTACAGTTGTTTATATACAATGGTGTATTTACAATGATGGTCCAGCCATTTTCAGGGAGTGAGGGATGGATGGAGATAGTGAATGGGCTACACACACACACAGTTACACATAGAATGACTTTGATTAGTGAATGTGATAGGCCGCTATGAACAAATGTGTTTTGAGTGTGGAAGTAGGGCTGTTAATGGGGATGTTGAAGTCTCCAAGGATAAGGGTTGGTACTTCTGAGGACATGAAAGTGCGGCAGCCAGGCAGAGAAGTGGTCAAGGAACTGTGTGGGCGAGCCTGGGGTCCGATATATTACCGCTACTCTGAGGGAGAGGGGACGAAAGAGCCTGATGGTGTGGACCTAATAATTTGCAAAATCTTAATCTAAAATTTACATGTTACATATTTACATCTAGTATAAAACATTTAACCATTAAGCCTACTTACAGAACAAGGAAGTGTAAAAAAACTTGTGCTTAAAAAAAAAGTGCAAATAAAATGTGAGAAGGGCAGTGTAACAAATAATTTAGGAAAAAGATAAACTAACATCAAGTGCTGTGTGCTGTGTAAGAGCCAGACACATTAACATTAAATCAGTCTGGAATAGCGGTGATTTTCTCCCCATAACCCGACTAACATTCTGGGGAGAGGGGTGTAGAGTCAACGATCAGCAACTAGCTACGGTAGATCAAATACCTGAAAAAAAAATAAAAAATAAAAGTTATTTAACATTCATAACATACATTTTATTTTATAAAAAAACAAAAAAAAATTATTTAACATTCATAACATACATTGTATTTAACCAAAAAAATAACAAATTTATTTATCATTCCTAAGATAATTTTTTTTTAAAACATAAAAACTATAATACACAGCAGGATCTTTAGTAAAACCAGACTTACCACTGTAACCTCTTAATCCTTGCAAGCTTCAACACAACGTTGACAAGGTACACAGCAGGGGTGGTCGGTCTCCTAGACAACGAGCAAACTCCTTCATGTTGAGAGAGGCCACCATCTCCTTAGCTTTCAGGTACTTTTCTGTGGGAATGAGCTTGTCTCCAACCAGCCAGGAATATCCATTCAATGCCACACCATGGTTTGGTATTAGCACCCAGCCAGTACCAAAAGTGAAGCCAACCACAGTTCCCATTTCTCATGAACTTTATTTGATATACTGGCTGGCCAAACATTAGTTTCTCACAAAGGAGCTGAAGACCCTGAGTGGCAGTAGGTGCAAGTCTCTCCAGCATGACCTGTTTGTTAGATATTTGCCGTCTACACACCTAAAGAACATCTCTAGAATCCGCCCTTTTCTCACCATGGAAACAACAAAAACCCTCACTGTAGCATTGATCCACTCCCGCCTGGACTACTGCAATGCTCTATTACTTGGCCTCCCCATTACTCGACTATCCCCTCTCCAGTCCATCCTTAATGCAGCAGCCACAGGGCCGGATTAACGTAGGGGCTGATGGAGCTGCAGCTCCAGGCCCCTTGTTAGAGATAGGCCCATCCGCTGGCCCAGCCAGCCGCTTGTTATCTAGTGGCTCTCTGCTCTCCTCCCTTCCCTGTGCTGCTGACGTCAGCCTGGTGGTGGAGGGGGAGGGGAGGAGCCAGGAGAGACTGTGTGCTGGAGGGGGAGAGAGGAAAGCTGCCGCTGAAAGTACTGTAGGAGAGGAGTCGGCAGCAGCACAGTGTTATCTCATTCACCCAATACAGAAGCAGGATGTAAATGAAGGCAGAACATGTGACCACAGAGCAGCCAGTCACAGCTCAAGTTTCACTTGTCCTCATCCATGCACTGTCTTCTTACAGCTTTGCCTATTGGCATCATGCCCTGTGTTCAGTGTGTTGTAGTGACGGTCCCTGTCTGGAGGAGAGAGTTAGAGACAGGCAGGCAGAGGTGTGTGTGCTGTTACAAGAATCCCAGCCATATTACAGTGAAAGCAGATGGAGAATCCTGAAGTCTCTGCACAGGTTTGTTTTGTAAAGTGTGTGGTTTCTGACAAATTCCATCAGTAGCATTGAATGGCCCATAGTAATATAGGGCAGCATTGAGAGGTCGATTCTAGTATATAGCGCAGCATTGAATGGCCCATAGTATATATAGGGCAGCATTGAGAGGCCCTCTCAATGCTGCGCTATATATACTATGGGCCATTCGATGCTGCGCTATATGGGCCTCTCAATGCTGCATTATATATACTATGGGCCATTCAATGCTGCGCAACTATGGGCCATTCAATGCTGCATTATATATACTATGGGCCATTCGATGCTGCGCTATATGGGCCTCTCAATGCTGCATTATATATACTATGGGCCATTCGATGCTGCGCTATATGGGCCTCTCAATGCTGCATTATATATACTATGGGCCATTCAATGCTGCGCAACTATGGGCCATTCAATGCTGCGCTATATATACTATGGGCCATGCAATGCTGCGCTATATGGGCCTCTCAATGCTGCATTATATATACTATGGGCCATTCAATGCTGTGCAACTATGGGCCATTCAATGCTGCGCTATATATACAATGGGCCATGCAATGCTGCGCTATATGGGCCTCAATGCTGCATTATATATACTATGGGCCATTCAATGCTGCGCTATATACACTATGGGCCATGCAATGCTGCGCTATATGGGCCTCTCAATGCTGCATTATATATACTATGGGCCACTCTATGCTGCGCAACTATGGGCCATTCAATGCTGCGCTATATACAGTCATGGCCAAAAGTTTTGAGAATGGCACAAATATTAATTTTTACAAAGTCTACTGCTTCACTTTTTCTAATGCAATTTGCATATACTCCAGAATGTTAAAAAGAGTGATCAGCTTAACAGCAATTACTTGCAAAGTCAATATTTGGCTAGAAAATGAACTTTATCACCCAAAACAAATTTCAACATCATTGCAGCCCTGCCTTAAAAGGACCAGCTAACCTCTTTTCAGTGATTGCTCCATTAACACAGGTGTGGGTGTTGATGAGGACATGGCTGGAGATCAATCTGTCATGATTAAGTAAGAATGACACCACTGGACACTTTAAAAGGAGGCTGGTGCTTGGCATCATTGTTTCTCTTCTGTTAACCATGGTTATCTCTAAAGAAACACGTGCAGTCATCATTGCAATGCACAAAAATGGCCTAACAGGGAAGAGTATCGCAGCTAGAAAGATTGCACCTCAGTCAACAATCTATCGCATCATCAAGAACTTCAAGGAGAGAGGTTCCATTGTTGCCAAAAAGGCTTCAGGGCGCCCAAGAAAGACCAGCAAGCACCAGGACCGTCTCTTAAAAGTGTTTCAGCTGCGGGATCGGGCTACCAGCAGTGCAGAGCTTGCTCAGGAATGGCAGCAGGCAGGTGTGAGTGCATCTGCACGCACTGTGAGGTGGAGACTCTTGGAGCAAGGCCTGGTCTTAAGGAGGGCAGCAAAGAAGCCACTTCTCTCCAGAAAAAACATCATGGACAGACTGATATTCTGCAAAAGGTACAGGCAGTGGACTGCTGAGGACTGGGGTAAAGTTATTTTCTCTGATGAATCCCCTTTTCGATTGTTTGGGACATCAGGAAAACGCCTCATTCGGAGAAGACAAGGTGAGCGCTACCACCAGTCTTGTCTCATGCCAACTGTTAAGCATCCTGAAACCATTCATGTGTGGGGTTGCTTCTCAGCCAAGGGAATCGGCTCTCTCACAGTCTTGCCTAAAAACACAGCCATGAATAAAGAATGGTACCAGAATGTCCTCCAAGAGCAACTTCTCCCAACCCTCCAAGAGCAGTTTGGCGATCAACAATGCCTTTTCCAGCATGATGGAGCACCTTGCCATAAAGCAAAGGTGATAACTAAATGGCTCAGGGAACAAAACATAGAGATTTTGGGTCCATGGCCTGGAAACTCCCCAGATCTTAATCCCATTGAGAACTTGTGGTCAATCATCAAGAGACGGGTGGACAAACAAAAACCTAAAAATTCTGACAAAATGAAAGCATTGATTGTGCAAGAATGGACTGCTATCAGTCAGGATTTGGTCCAGAAGTTGATTGAGAGCATGCCAGGGAGAATTGCAGAGGTCCTGAAGAAGAAGGGTCAACACTGCAAATATTGACTTGCTGCATTAACTCATTCTAACTGTCAATATAAGCTTTTGTTACTCATGTTTGCAATTATTATATTTCTGTCTGTGATAAAAACATCTGTCAAACACACACATAAAAACCAGAGGGCAGCAGCTCATGTGAAAATATAATATTTGTGTCATTCTCAAAACTTTTGGCCATGACTGTATACTATGGGCCATGCAATGCTGCGCTATATGGGCCTCTCAATGCTGCATTATATATACTTATGGGCCATTCAATGCTGCACTATATATACTATGGGCCATGCAATGCTGCGCTATATACTAGAATGGGCCTCTCAATGTTGCCCTATATTACTATGGGACATTCAATGCTGCACCATATACTAGAATGGGCCAGGAGCGTTTAAATGCCCTCTCTCTGTTATGTATTGAAAATAGATTGCTCAATGAGCTTAATCTTGATTCTACAATTGAGGAATTTGCAAGCAAAAAAGCACGAAAAGTGAATGTGTAGTTTAATTTTCTTCTACCAGTTTGATTTATTTACGATAAAACACAGTTTTGTGTTCAGTGAATAACCCTGTTTATTTGCCTCATAAGTTACTATCAGCGTGATAACCATAACAGACTTTCTATATCCACTGTATTTATATTAGGCATGTATCATATATTTACTTTGTTTATATCTTTTACGTTACATTTTGGCCTTTGTGAATTGCCGTGTTTGGCCCCACCCCTTGCCCCGCCCCTTCAACTCCAGGCCCATCATGTTCTTAATCCAACCCTGAGCAGCCAGGGTCATCCATCTAGCTAATCGGTACTCGGACGCGTCCGCTCTTCGCCAATCCTTACACTGGCTGCACATTCATTATAGGATCCAATTCAAAGTACTGGTTCTCACCCACAAAGCTCTCCACAGTGCAGCACCCCCCTACATCTCCTCCCTCATTTCTATCTATCGGCCTAACCGACTGCTGCGCTCTGCAAATGACTTTCGACTAACCTCTGCAGTAATCCGTACCTCCCACTCCCGACTACAATACTTCTCCCGCGCTGCGCAAATCCTCTTGAATGCTCTACCACAAGAAATTAGGACTATCCACAATTTGCCTGGTTTCAGGCACTCCCTCAAAACACATTTGTTCAGAGTGGCCTATGACATTCAATAACCAAAGTCGTTCTATGTTTAAGTGTGTATGTGGAGCCCATTCACTATCTCCATCCATGCCTCACTCCCTCAAGATGGCTGGACCATCATTGGAAATGCACCATTATATATACACACCTGTACTTTGTATCTCCCCCACCTCATTGTAGATTGTAAGCTCTCACGAGCAGGGTCGGCTTATTTTACTTTAATTATTGTATTGTTAACGTTGTTACCTATGACTTGTGTTTTGAAACTGTTAAAGTGTAAAGCGCTGCGGAATATGTTGGCGCTATATAAATAAAGATTATTATTATTATATCAGAGGGAGAAGAGGATTGGGCCTTGATAAGGTGCCCGATTGCATGTTAAGTGTTATTGAATGTTGGAGCCAGTCCACCGTATAAAAGCAGCCATACAGTGTCCGGTACCTGCTTGGATTTCGATCAAAATGAAGACTACTTTGATGTACATGTACACCAATTAGAGAAAAATGACAAGGATGAGGCAGTAAGACACGCTCAGCAGAGTACAAGCAGCATTGCTTGAAGAAGTAACTTGAGCGTGATCAAAATTAAATAAATTAAAATCTCAGACTACAGTGAACACAACTCTTAGCTGTGAAAGGGCTTTTTGTGTCCTTCTACAGTGTTTTCAACCAATGTATTGGATACGGATGGAAGCACGTCACACTATAATTTCAATTGAATTGAGCAGCAAGAATTACACTAAAGAAAAAAAAAAAAAAGAGTGTGAGAGTGACATGTGCAGATGCCTACATACAGCGTTGTATGCCGAGCAAACTGCAGCGCGTCACCTGCACTCACACACACACCTTGCAGACCTGTGAAAAAAACACTGCAAGGCAAAAGGAAGACGTACACAGCGGTTGGTAAAGTAGCCTGCCTAAAGCACAGTACACAAAATCGCAATCTCTAACTGTCCCTCAGAGTCAGCAGAGCAGCGTTCTGTCCCAAACAGAATTAACAGCACAGTGACGCTAAAATGGCGGCTTTATCTGGCAACAATACCTTCCTTGTGTCACGGTTAGGGTAGCGTGTGTCTATTATATGAGTGTCTGTAAAATGTAACGTTACGCAGACTTATTCTGCCCTTGGGACTCAAAAAATAAGACAGCAGTAATCATTTACTGTATAAAACACCTATGCGCAACAAAACAAGCACGTTCCCTCTTACGGTTCCTGCGCTGACATGTGAGTAGGGAGTTTGGAGACGTTCCTGAATTTATCCCAGGTATCCAAGCATATCAGGCCGATAGGAGAGCATTAAAACCACCCACGGTGGTGACTTAAATATGGTGAATCTAAACAGTGAAGAACTGTAGGTCGATGCGAATGAATGTGCGATCACATGACACACGTTTATAATAACCCTTGCTAGACACGAGTAACTTTGTAGACATTTTGACACACCTGAACCCAGATGGCAGTGAATATTCATTCTATTCGGCGCCACATGACTCTTGGTCCAGAATAGATTATATATTGATAGTACACGAGCTATTAAGGGAGTGGAAGAGGCAGATGTGCACAACGTAGCTAAATATGACCACGCGCCCGTATCAGTGACCCTGCCAGATATGGTGCAGATGGGGCCAAACCAAACTTGGCGCTTCCCGACCTATTTGTTAATGGATGAGAAGTTTCGACATCACGTGAAGCAGGGATAATGGAGATACTAGGGATAGGCCGGAACTTTTATGGGCAGCAGGGAAGGGAGTAATGCGCGGGAAACTAATAGGTTATCAGACAACGCTAAAAAAGAAGATCGCGACAAACTACTCGCAGGCTAGCAGGATATTACGCGATAGGTACACGGCAAACAAGACAAGTTCATCAACACAGGTTAAAAATAGATGTAATCAGGCTAAGGCTGACTTACACGTATGGGTATATCGACGAGAGACAAGCAGTAATAACAATTATAGAGCCGATGTATATCGTTATGTTAGCAAATGAGGGAGACTATTATCATGACTAGCGAAAGGAAATCACATTCGTCATCAACATATTACAGCGTTAACGAATAAACATGGGATCATGAACACAGACCCTCGAACCATAAACACCATTCTACAAGAATACTACTCAGACTTATATAAGGTGGAACATACGGATAGTGCGGAGGGTAACACCTTTGTAGATGGAATACGGTTACCATCCATCACAAACTATCAGCTTCTCCTTTTAAAAAAACAAATTGAGGTGACGGAAGTGACAGCGGCGATAAGTTACTTTAAATACGGGAAAGCTCCAGGACCTGACGGGTTTACAGCCCAATTATTTAAATTATTGAGTGAGGATATCCTGTCCACATTGGTACGCACCTTCAATCATATATTGGAGACAGGAGGGTTGCCCAGCCATTCAAACATGTCACACATGAAGTTGCTACTAAAACCAAACAAACATTCACATCTGCCTGGATCCTATCGTACATTCTCACTCATTGACCATTATATCAAGATTTTGTCCAGGATCATGGCAGATCTTTTGAGTAGCATTGGTCCTACGCTGATAGGGCGATCACAAGTGGCCTTTGTTTGCTACTTTGTTGGCTACTATCAGTCTCACTATGCATAACACATGTGTGCAGTGGGCAGTATTACCATTGCCTTCGGTGGAGTAGGAAAACCCCTCTCCTATCGAAGTGTTAGTTGGGGAGATGGAAGATTTGACACCGGGACCTGAATTGTAATACTTAAATGTGACAGGTGACAAATTTGTTAAGGCGCAACTCCGCGGCCCCTACGTTGAGTCTAGCCCGTGAAAATTTACTGGTTGTCAATGGGGAACCCCAACACCCGGGGCAGCTACAGTATTTCAACAATTAGAGCTGAACCAAGATTTGCTGTATCAGGTTTATAAAATACATGTTGAAATTTTTTAACAATTGTTGCTACCACAGTCATATCGGAGGTTGGTAATGGACTTAGCGCATGCGCATGTACTAGGGTGACATTTGTGCCAAAAGAAAACCCTACACAGAATTATACAACGGTTTTACTGGCAGGGGGTCTATCAAGAAGTTAAACGGTATTGTAACTCTTGTCGCATGCGCCAGGTACACAGTCCTCAGCCTCATTTAGTGAGTCCCTTGGTGCCATTAAAAATTTTAGAGGTCCAGTTTGAGAGAATACCCATGGATCTGGTGTAGCCGGTTAATAAATCAGCAAGGGGTCATCAACAGGGGCAATAAAAGGGGCACTGTGTGGGTCACCAGTTTTGAGCACACCCGAGTTCAAAAGAGAATTTATTGTCCAGACTGATGCGTCAGAGGTAGGTCTGGGTGCCGTGTTGTCTCAGGACTGGAGCTTAACGGGGAGGAGCATCCCATTAGTTTCCTGAGTCGAAAACTTACTCCATCAAAAACAGAGACAGCATTGTAGAGAGAGAGTGTCTGGCGATAAAGTGGGCACTGGAGTCGTTGCGCTACTATTTGTTGGGGATAACATTTTGTTTTGTAAATGATCATTCCCCTGTGACTGGCAGTGTTGTAGCCCAGGGAGTAGAGTTCAGGTGGTAGAAAGATGAACATAACAGGAGACTTGGAAAACGTTGGCAAACAGTTATTTAATCTGAAAACGGACAGGCAAATTCAGGTGAGATCCATGCCTTGTTCATTTTCAGAAAAATAAGCCGGTCTACATTGTCTGAGGATAGTCGCATGCGACGGTCTGTTAGTACATCACCTGCGGCACTAAAGACGCGCTCCGATAATACACTGGCAGCAGGGCAAGCCAGCACCTCCAAGGCATACCACACATCAAATACAAATATAACAGTAATAATAACATTATTAATAAAAAATGAAATTGCACACACAGTACACAGACACAGCTCATATGTGTGTATAAGAGAGAGTGTTTCTGTGTGTAGTTCATGCCTCTAGCCTAGAAGATCAGTCTTGCTAAAATCTTTAACACTGACCCCTGTTCTGTTCTTAAAATGGTGGATGCTGAACTGCTTCTCAGCCCCCTCATACACAATCATTATGTGGCACTGCTGGGCTCAGTCAGAGTCATCAGATTGAACTAGGCTGTCCTGAGTCATTCTCAATAGAACATTTTGTTCAGCAGTTCATCTAGTTCATTTAGTTCAGAGGTCACATGATGCATTTCCTATCAGCTCCTCACAGGATAGGGTGGAGAAAAACTGAACTAAATGAACTAATCTTTTGAACTAATCTTTTCAGTGAACTAGTTCATGGTGAACTAATCAACAAAATTAACTAGATTTCCCATCACTATGGTGTACACCTTGGTGGCGCTGTCACAAAACTTCGCCACATTTGTAACATACAGTTCTTGCCCTGTGCAGAGGCGCTGCTTGTGCTCCCTTTTGTTGCAGAGGTGTCTACAATGCCTCGACGCACAGAGCTGCTTTGTAAAGCAGTAGCAGCAGCAGCGCTCTCGGCTGGAATGGAGAACATTATGGATTTCAACAGTGTGTCTTGGTCCTCCAGCATTTTACGGTCCCGGTTCAACGGTGTGATGAGGCTTTGTAAGTTGTCCCGGTAACGAGGGTCTAGGAGGGTGTACACCCAATAATCTGACGTGGTGAGAATGTGGCCGATGCGGCGGTCGTTTCTCAGGCACTGCAGCATGAAATCAACCATGTGCTGCAGACTCACAACTAGCCAACAAACGCTGTCCTCTGGAAGAGCGTCACACTAATAGATTTTTGTAAATTTAAAATAGAAGAAAGCAGCAGCAATTTTTGAAAAATTACAAGGATGAGCCAGTGACAGACACTCAGCAGAGTACACGCTGCGGTGGTTGAAGTAAGTGGAGCGGGATCTACACTCCTACAAAAAAATTAAACCTCAGACTAGAGTGAACACTGAAACACAACTGTTCACTTGCTGTGAAAGGCCTTTTTGTGGACTTCTATTATGTTTGCAAGCAATGTATTGTATTTTGATGGAAGAGCGTCACACTAATAGATTTTTGTAAATTTTAAATAGAAGAAAGCAGCAGCAATTTTTGAAAAATTACAAGGATGAGCCAGTGACAGACACTCAGCAGAGTACACACTGCGGTGGTTGAAGTAAGTGGAGCGGGATCTACACTCCTACAAAAAAATTAAAGCTCAGACCACTGAAACACAACTGTTCACTTGCTGTGAAAGGCCTTTTTGTGGACTTCTATTATGTTTGCAAGCAATGTATTGTATTTTGATGGAAGATTAATTAATTAATAGATTTTTGTAAATTTAAAATAGAAGAAAGCAGCAGCAATTTTTGAAAAATTACAAGGATGAGCCAGTGACAGACACTCAGCAGAGTACACGCTGCGGTGGTTGAAGTAAGTGGAGCGGGATCTACACTCCTACAAAAAAATTAAAGCTCAGACCACTGAAAACTAATTAATTATTTAATAGATTAAAATTAATTATTTAATAGATTTTTGTAAATTTAAAATAGAAGAAAGCAGCAGCAATTTTTGAAAAATTACAAGGATGAGCCAGTGACAGACACTCAGCAGAGTACACGCTGCGGTGGTTGAAGTAAGTGGAGCGGGATCTACACTCCTACAAAAAAATTAAAGCTCAGACCACTGAAACACAACTGTTCACTTGCTGTGAAAGGCCTTTTTGTGGACTTCTATTATGTTTGCAAGCAATGTATTGTATTTTGATGGAAGAGCGTCACACTAATAGATTTTTGTAAATTTTAAATAGAAGAAAGCAGCAGCAATTTTTGAAAAATTACAAGGATGAGCCAGTGACAGACACTCAGCAGAGTACACGCTGCGGTGGTTGAAGTAAGTGGAGCGGGATCTACACTCCTACAAAAAAATTAAAGCTCAGACCACTGAAACACAACTGTTCACTTGCTGTGAAAGGCCTTTTTGTGGACTTCTATTATGTTTGCAAGCAATGTATTGTATTTTGATGGAAGAGCGTCACACTAATAGATTTTTGTAAATTTTAAATAGAAGAAAGCAGCAGCAATTTTTGAAAAATTACAAGAATGAGCCAGTGACAGACACTCAGCAGAGTACACGCTGCGGTGGTTGAAGTAAGTGGAGCGGGATCTACACTCCTACAAAAAAATTAAAGCTCAGACCACTGAAACACAACTGTTCACTTGCTGTGAAAGGCCTTTTTGTGGACTTCTATTATGTTTGCAAGCAATGTATTGTATTTTGATGGAAGAGCGTCACACTAATAGATTTTTGTAAATTTTTAATAGAAGAAAGCAGCAGCAATTTTTGAAAAATTACAAGGATGAGCCAGTGACAGACACTCAGCAGAGTACACGCTGCGGTGGTTGAAGTAAGTGGAGCGGGATCTACACTCTACAAAAAAATTAAAGCTCAGACCACTGAAACACAACTGTTCACTTGCTGTGAAAGGCCTTTTTGTGGACTTCTATTATGTTTGCAAGCAATGTATTGTATTTTGATGGAAGAGCGTCACACTAATAGATTTTTGTAAATTTTAAATAGAAGAAAGCAGCAGCAATTTTGAAAAATTACAAGGATGAGCCAGTGACAGACGCTCAGCAGAGTACACGCAGCATTAGTTGAAGTAACTGGAGCGTGATCTGCACTCAAAAAAAAATAAATCACAGACTGCAGTGAACACTGAAACACAACTGTTCACTTGCTGTGAAAGGCTCCATTGTGGACTTCTATAGTGTTTGCAACCAAGGTATTGTATACGGATGGAAGCACATCACACTATTATTTCAATTACATGGAGCAGCAAGAATTACACTG
>JARQOD010005053.1:0-50396 GCA_033576555.1 Oophaga sylvatica
GGAAAGATGTGTATCTTTATATATATATACAGGAAAGATGTGTATCTATATATATATACAGGAAAGATGTGTATCTTTATATATATATATACAGGAAAGATGTGTATCTTTATATATATACAGGAAAGATGTGTATCTTATATATATATATATACAGGAAAGATGTGTATCTTTATATATATATACAGGAAAGATGTGTATCTATATATATATACAGTAAAGATGTGTATCTTTATATATATATACAGGAAAGATGTGTATCTATATATATATACAGGAAAGATGTGTATCTTTATATATATACAGGAAAGATGTGTATCTTTATATATATATACAGGAAAGATGTGTATCTATATATATATATATATATATATATATATATACAGGAAAGATGTGTATCTATATATATATATATATATACAGGAAAGATGTGTATCTATATATATATACAGGAAAGATGTATATCTATATATATATATATATACAGGAAAGATGTGTATATATATATATATCTACAGGAAAGATGTGTATCTATATATATATATATACAGGAAAGATGTGTATCTTTATATATATACAGGAAAGATGTGTATCTTTATATATATATACAGGAAAGATGTGTATCTATATATATATATATATATATATATATATATATATATATATATATATATAACAGGAAAGATGTGTATCTATATATATATATATACAGGAAAGATGTGTATCTATATATATATATACAGGAAAGATGTATATCTATATATATATATTATACAGGAAAGATGTGTATCTTTATATATATATATACAGGAAAGATGTGTATCTATATATATATATATATATACAGTAAAGATGTGTATCTTTATATATATATACAGGAAAGATGTGTATCTATATATATATACAGGAAAGATGTGTATCTATATATATATACAGGAAAGATGTGTATCTATATATATATATACAGGAAAGATGTGTATCTTTATATATATACAGGAAAGATGTGTATCTATATATATATACAGGAAAGATGTGTATTATATATATATATATATATATATACAGGAAAGATGTGTATCTTTATATATATATACAGGAAAGATGTGTATCTATATATATATATACAGGAAAGATGTATATATATATATATATATATATATATATATATACAGGAAAGATGTGTATCTTTATATATATATACAGGAAAGATGTGTATCTATATATATATATATATACAGGAAAGATGTATATCTATATATATATATATATATACACAGGAAAGATGTGTATCTATATATATATATATATATACAGGAAAGATGTGTATCTATATATATATATATACAGGAAAGATGTGTATCTATATATATATACAGTAAAGATGTGTATCTATATATATATATACAGGAAAGATGTGTATCTTTATATATATACAGGAAAGATGTGTATCTTTATATATATACAGGAAAGATGTGTATCTATATATATATATATATATATATACAGGAAAGATGTGTATCTTTATATATATATATATATACAGGAAAGATGTGTATCTATATATATATATATACAGGAAAGATGTGTATCTTTATATATATATATACAGGAAAGATGTGTATCTATATATATATATATATACAGGAAAGATGTGTATCTTTATATATATATACAGGAAAGATGTGTATCTGTCACGCGGTCTTATGATATGTGTACGATGTCAGTAAACTATTCTTAAAAGAACAACACTCTATACAACATATAGATTAGCAACATCAGCATGTAAATATAGAATAGATTTACCTGACACGATATCCGTTGAACTCAGGGTTAAACTTGAGGACTTGATACACTGTCACAGGAAAGAGGAGGACCGGGGGTCTAACCTGACCCTAAACTGGGGTCCTAACTAATCCCTCACCTTGGAGGTACTGATAATGGTTCAGAGGTCCAAGTCTCCAGCCTAACCCTGTCTCCTATCAGTCCCTGAACCCTGTAATCAGTCCTAAGAAGGATTCTGATTACCACCAAAGGGATATGGGCTGATCTCTGCTAAATACACAGATTAGACATATAAGACAGACTGGAGAAAACACAGACTTGCATACACACTCAAACACAGAAGGAACATAAATGATCTGGGATATTAAACTCTAAGCAAGGTGAGCTTAAAACAACTAAGGAGCTCTTTAACTTAAGTCTATACAGATACAATCCTATCTGTGGTCTGCATGAAGAATTTCACTGGCAACTCCCAACACAGACAACCAGAGATTTAAAGGAAACCAATCAACAAATAATTAATTGCAGCCGGGAGAAACTGCACCCAGTCCCAGAACTGAGCACAGACAGAATTAACTCCCTAACTGCCAAACACAAAGAAACAGCAACTCAGCTGTGAGAAGTCAGAATGTGCAACCGCGACGATCTTCGTGGCGATGCACACATGACAGTACCCCCCCTTCTACGAGGGGCCTCCGGACCCTCAGGGCCAGGCTTGCCCGGGTGAGTTCTGTGGAAGGTCCGCACCAAACGATCTGCGTTAATGTCAGACGCAGAAACCCACGTCCTCTCCTCTGGACCATACCCCTTCCAATGCACCAAGTACTGAAGGGACCGGCGATTCAGACGTGAGTCAATGATCTTTGACACTTGAAACTCCAAGTTACCATTGACCACCACTGGAGGAGGAGGTAGAGGTGATGGTATGACTGGTGCCACGTACCTCTTAAGTAATGACTTGTGGAACACATTATGAATTTTAAACGTAGGAGGGAGGTCCAGACGAAATGCCACAGGATTAATTATGGAACTGATCCTGTACGGCCCGATGAATCTGGGGCCCAGCTTCCAGGAGGGAACTTTAAGTTTTATATTCCTGGTAGACAACCATACCAGATCGTTCACATTAAGATCTGGACCAGAAACTCTCCTCCTATCAGCCATACGTTTATAACGGTTCCCCATAGCAGTCAGATTATTCAATACACCTCTCCACACTGAAGCAAGTGACGACGAGAAACGCTCCTCCTCAGGAACCCCAGAAGGGCCCCCCCCATTGAATGTACAAAACTGGGGATGAAAACCATATGCCCCAAAAAACGGGGATTTACCAGTGGACTCGCTCCGCCTGTTGTTAAGAGCGAACTCTGCCAGAGGCAAGAAAGAAGACCAGTCCTCCTGGTTCTCTGAGACAAAACACCGAAGATAAGTCTCTAGGCTTTGATTCAGACGCTCTGTCTGACCATTGGTCTGCGGATGAAAAGCCGAGGAAAATGACAATTGCATCCCCCGACGTAAACAAAATGCCCTCCAAAACTTGGA
This sequence comes from Oophaga sylvatica, assembly GCA_033576555.1. Lineage (NCBI taxonomy): Eukaryota > Metazoa > Chordata > Amphibia > Anura > Dendrobatidae > Oophaga > Oophaga sylvatica. Next base: position 3,325 of record JARQOD010005053.1, read on the forward strand.
CACAAACTGAGACCCCCTATCTGACACCACATCAGAAGGCAACCCATGAAGTCTCACGATCTCCCTAATGAACACCTGCGCCAGAGTTTTAGCATTAGGGAGAGCAGGAAGAGCAACGAAATGTGCCATCTTACTGAACCTGTCAACAACCACCAGTATGACAGTATTCCCTGACGACGGAGGAAGGTCCGTAATGAAGTCCATAGATAAATGAGTCCATGGACGCTCCGGAAGTTTCAAGGGTAAGAGGGTCCCAGACGGACGGGTATGAGGGTCTTAGAGCGAGCACAAACCCCACAGGACGCGACAAAAGTTAAAACATCTTTACTAACGTTAGGCCACCAAAACCGGCGAGAAAGGAGATCTAAAGTAGCCTTACTCCCTGGATGTCCTGCTAAAGCAGAATTATGATGTGCCTCAATAACCTTTTGTCTCAACTGATTTGGGACAAACAGTCTCCCTGGAGGTCCTGCAGGGGCGTCCCCCTGAGCCTCTAACACCTCCTCCATCAAAGCCAACTACAGCCGACACTACCACCCCCTCCTGAAGGATAGGAATCGGGTCATCCATTTTCCCGGCCCCTGGGAAACTGCGAGACAAGGCATCCGCCTTAACATTCTTAGATCCAGGGCGATAAGTGACAACAAAATTAAACCTGGTAAAAAACAACGACCATCGAGCTTGTCTGGAATTCAGACGCTTAGCAGATTCCAAATACAGCAGGTTCTTGTGATCAGTAATGACGGTGACCGGGTGGACTGCCCCCTCCAAAAAGTGACGCCATTCTTCAAAAGCCAACTTAATGGCCAAAAGTTCCCTATTGCCGATATCATAATTCCTTTCGGCGGACGACAATTTTTTAGAAAAGAAAGCGCACGGATGCCATTTACCAGGGGACGGACCCTGGGACAATATTGCACCCACCCCTACGTCAGACGCGTCCACCTCCACAACGAACGGCTGTGATGCATCTGGTTGGATGAGAACGGGTGCCGAAGCAAAACATTTTTTCAAAGAGGAAAAAGCTTGGCAAGCTTTGTCCGACCATTTAGAAAAATCCGTCCCTTTTCTTGTCATGTCAGTGAGAGGTTTGACAACAGATGAGAAATTACAAATAAATTTCCGGTAGTAGTTAGCAAACCCCAGAAAACGCTGCAGTGCCTTAAGATCCTCTGGCTGATCCCATTCAAGCACTGCTCTCACCTTTTCAGGGTCCATACGGAAACCGGAGGCTGACACCAAAAAACCCAAAAACTGAAGTTCCTGTACGGCGAATACACACTTTTCCAGTTTGGCGTATAGTTTATTGTCTCGCAAGATCTGCAACACCTGTCTCACATGCTCCTGGTGAGACACAAGATCTGGTGAGTAAATTAAAATGTCATCCAAATATACGACCACAAACAGCCCCACCAGATGACGAAAAATGTCATTAACAAAATGTTGGAATACTGCTGGTGCAGTAGTCAGACCAAAAGGCATGACAAGGTTCTCATAATGTCCCTCCGGCGTGTTAAACGCCGTTTTCCACTCATCCCCCTCTTTTATCCTAATCAGATTATACGCCCCCCTGAGATCCAATTTAGAGAACCATTTGGCGCCAACAATTTGATTGAAGAGATCAGGAATCAGAGGGAGTGGATACGGATCTCGAACAGTAATCCGATTAAGTTCGCGGAAATCCAAGCAAGGGCGTAGGCCTCCATCTTTTTTCTTCACAAAGAAGAACCCCGCGGCCACTGGGGAAGATGAAGGTCTAATATGCCCTTTGGCCAGACTTTCCGAAATATAATCTTTCATAGCCTGCCTCTCAGGACCAGAAAGGTTATATAACCTAGCTTTAGGTAACTTAGCATCAGGAAGTAAATTAATAGAGCAGTCATACACGCGATGAGGAGGCAACTCCTGACACCCCTCCTCAGAGAACACATCCCCAAAGTCCTCCAAAAAAGGAGGCAAAGTACTAGGCACGACCGCACTGATGACTGTGTTCATGCAGTTACTTTTGCAAAACTCCCCCCATTGGCTTATATCTCTGGACTGCCAATTAATCACAGGGTTATGTTTAACCAACCAAGGAAGTCCCAACACAATAGGAGTAGGTAGACCCTCCAACACATAACAAGATAATAGTTCCCTATGTATTGCCCCTACCCGAAGGTCAATGTTATGAACCTCATGAACAAAGCTACCTTGGCCAAGAGGCCTGGCGTCAATGGAGAATATAGGGATCGGTTTGACCAATACACTCAGATGCATACCTTGAGCCTGAGCAAACTGAGCGTCAACCAGATTAGCCCCGGACCCACTATCAAGAAGAACAGAAAATCTCTCCACTCTCGTACCAACCACCACCTCCACTGGTACAAGGAACTGAGAAGAACTAGCGGACGAAATACATACTCCCAGGTTGTCGTCCACCACACAACCTGGGATTAACAGTTTTCCGGCGACTTTTTGCTCAACAAGGCACGGGATGGACATCCCCCAACAAAATGTCCCTCTTTCCCGCAGAAGAAACACCTTCTAGTCCTGCGGCGTACCGCCAATCCCCTCCTACGAAATGATGTCCCTCCCAACTGCATAGGCTCCTCCGAACAGACAAGGGGAACCTCAACATAATGGACTTTAGTAGTAGGTGGAGTAACAACAGGGGGCGGAGTTACCTCGCACCTCTCCCGGAGCCGTCTATCAGTACGGATAGCTAGGGCCATAGCAGTCTCCAGTGATGGAGGAGAATCATACTGAGCCAAAACGTCCTTTAATTTGTCAGAAAGCCCATGACAAAACTGGCTCCTAAGAGCTGGGTCATTCCACTGAGTATCTGTGGCCCATCTACGGAACTCAGAAGCAAATTCCTCCGCCGGACGATCTCCCTGCTGTATCTTACGTAATTTTGTCTCAGCAAGAGAGACCCGATCTGGGTCATCATATACCAAACCCAGGGCAGTAAAAAATCGATCTACTGACTGTAGAGCCGGGGATCCCGGAGGAAGGGAGAAGGCCCAGGATTGAGGGTCCCCTTGTAGGAGCGAGATAACAATTCCCACTCTCTGCTCCTCACTCCCTGATGATCGAGGCCGAAGCCGAAAATACAATTTACATGCTTCCCTGAAGGTAAAAAATTTGTCTCGCCCACCAGTGAACCTGTCCGGGAGAGCTACTTTAGGTTCAAATCTGGTTTGCTCCGAGGGAGACAAAACTTTGGACTTAATGTCCGTCAGCTCCATGGATAATCCCTGCAACTGCAGAGCCAGCTGGGCTACTGGATCCATGGCAACTGGGAATAATTTTATTGGCCAGTGAAAATGTCACGCGGTCTTATGATATGTGTACGATGTCAGTAAACTATTCTTAAAAGAACAACACTCTATACAACATATAGATTAGCAACATCAGCATGTAAATATAGAATAGATTTACCTGACACGATATCCGTTGAACTCAGGGTTAAACTTGAGGACTTGATACACTGTCACAGGAAAGAGGAGGACCGGGGGTCTAACCTGACCCTAAACTGGGGTCCTAACTAATCCCTCACCTTGGAGGTACTGATAATGGTTCAGAGGTCCAAGTCTCCAGCCTAACCCTGTCTCCTATCAGTCCCTGAACCCTGTAATCAGTCCTAAGAAGGATTCTGATTACCACCAAAGGGATATGGGCTGATCTCTGCTAAATACACAGATTAGACATATAAGACAGACTGGAGAAAACAGACTTGCATACACACTCAAACACAGAAGGAACATAAATGATCTGGGAATATTAAACTCTAAGCAAGGTGAGCTTAAAACAACTAAGGAGCTCTTTAACTTAAGTCTATACAGATACAATCCTATCTGTGGTCTGCATGAAGAATTTCACTGGCAACTCCCAACACAGACAACCAGAGATTTAAAGGAAACCAATCAACAAATAATTAATTGCAGCCGGGAGAAACTGCACCCAGTCCCAGAACTGAGCACAGACAGAATTAACTCCCTAACTGCCAAACACAAAGAAACAGCAACTCAGCTGTGAGAAGTCAGAATGTGCAACCGCGACGATCTTCGTGGCGATGCACACATGACAGTATCTATATATATATATACAGGAAAGATGTGTATCTTTATATATATACAGGAAAGATGTTATTATATATATATACAGAAAGTTGATCTTTAATATATACGAAAGATGTTATTATATATATAACAGAAATGATTGTATTATATTATATATATATAAGAAAGAGTGTATTATATATATATAAGAAAGATGTTTTATATTATAACAGGAAGATGTGTATCTTTATAAATATAAGTAAAGATTATTTATATATATACAGGAAGTTATGTTATTATATATATTACAGGAAAGAGTTATATCATATAAATAGTTATTATATATATTAAGAAATGTGTATTTTATATATAATACAGGAATGTATATTATATAGAAAGTTTATATATATATATAACAGGAAAGATGTATTTATATATATTATAAAAAGATTTAATTATAATATATATATAAATAGATTTTTATTATATAAATTTACAGAAAAGTTATATATATAGAAAGATTATATCTTATATATTAAGAATATATTATATATACAGGAAAGATGTATATTTATATAAGATAAAGATTGTATCTTATATATATATAAGGAAAGATTGTTTTATTATATATAAATGAAATAGTATTATATTATATATATATACAGGAAATGTTTTTATTATTAATAATGTATTATAATTATATACAGAAAGATTGTATCTAAATATATATACAGGAAAGATGTTTTTATATATATACAGAAAGATGTGTATCTTTATATATATACAGAAAGATGTTATCTATTATATAAGAATTATTTTATATATATACAGAAAGATTTATTATATTATATACAGGAAAGATGTGTACTATATAATATTATTATATACAGAAAGATGTATTTATATATAAAACAGGAGATTTTATATTATATAAAAAGAATATTATCATATATATATTAAAAGAGTATATATATATATCGAAATATTATATATAAAATGTATATCTTATATATATAAAAAGAGTATTATTATATATATAAAGGAAAGTGTTATCTTATATAATATACAGAAAAGTGTATCTATATATATTTATATATACAGAAAGATGTATTATATATATACAAATTATATATATTATAAGAAAGATTGTATTTTATATATATAAGAAGATTGTATTTATAAATATATATACAGGAAGATGTGTATCTTATATATATAGGAAAGAGTGTATTTATATAATAAAAAATGTGATTTATTAATATTACAGGAAAGATGTGTTATTATATATAATAAAAAGTGTTATTTATATATATACAGGAAAGATGGTATCTTTATATATATATATACAGGAAAGATGTATTTTATTATATACAGGAAAGATGTGTATTTTATATATATAGGAAAGATGTATTATATAATAAAATTATATATATAAAAGTGTATATATATATATAAGAAGATGTATTTTATAATATATACAGGAAAGTGTGTATCTTATATATTACAGGAAAGATGTATTTATATATATAAATTATTTATATATATACAGGAAAGATGTGTATTTAATTAAGGAAGATGTATTTTATATATATATAGATTATATAATAAGAGTTTATCTATATATATATACAGGAAAGATGTGTATCTTTATATATATACAGGAAAGATGTGTATCTATATATATATACAGGAAAGATGTTATCTATATATATTAAGGAAAGATGTTATATTTATATATATATATATATACAGAAAGATGTATATTATAATATATACAGGAAAGATGTGTATCTATTATATATATAAATATCTAGGAAAGATTGTGTATCTTATATATTATACAGGAAAGATGGTATTTATTATATATATACAGGAAAGATGTGTATTTATATATATACAGGAAATGTATTATATTAAATAATATTTAAATACAGAAGATTGTATTATATATTATTATAATATTATATATATACAGAAAGATGTGTATTTTTATATATACAGGAAAGTATGTTATTTATATATATATACAGGAAAGATGTGTATCTTTTAATTATACAGGAAAGATGTATATCTATATATATATACAGGAAAGATGTGTATCTATTATATATATATAAGAAGATGTTATTTATATATATACAGGAAAGTTATCTTATTATTAATATATATAGGATAAGATGTGTATACTAAATTATTATATACAGAAAGATGTAATTATTATATTATATACAGGAAAGATGTGTATCTTTATATATATACAGGAAAGATGTGTATCTTTATATATATACAGAAATGTGTATTTATATATATTACTATAAAATTTATCTAATATATATTTATACAGTAAAGATGTGTATCTTTATATAATATACAGGAAAGTTTATTATTATAATATATACAGAAAGATGGTATATATATATACAGGAAGATGTGTATCTTTATATATATACAGGAAAGATGTGTATCTTAATTATATACGGAAAGATGTGTATCTTATATATATAACAGAAAGATGTGTATCTTATATATATACAGGAAAGATGTGTATCTTTATATATATACAGGAAGATGTGTATCTTATATATATACAGAAAGATGTGTATCTATAAATATAACAGGAAAGATGTGTATTTTATATAATATACAGAAGATGTGTATCTTATATATATACAGAAGATGTTATCTTTATATATATACAGGAAAGATGTGTATCTATATATAATATACAGAAAGATGTTATCTTATATATATATTAAGGAAGATGTGTATCTTATATATATTCAGAAGATTGTATCTTTATATATATACAGGAAAGATTGTATTTATTTTAATATTAAATACAGAAGAGGTATCTATAATATATACAGAAAGATGTTTATATATATATACAGAAAGATTGTATCTATTATATAAGGAAAGATTGACTAAAAACAAAATATAATATAAATACAGGAAAAGTTATATTATTTAATCAGGAATGTGATTATTATAACGGAAAGATTTCTTAAAATATATAAAATAAAGAATTGTACTATATATAATACAGAAAGATGTTTATATAAATACAGGAAAATTATCTTATATAATACGAAAATATTATTAAAGAAGTGTTATCTTATATATATAAAGATTTATTATATACAGAAGATGTATATAATAATATAAAATTGATTTAATAATACAGAATTAAAAACAGGAAAGATTATCTTTATATATATAATAAGAAAGAGTGTACTTATATATATACGAAAGTGTATATATATAAAGAAAGATGATACAGGAAAGATGTGTATCTTATATATATATACAGGAAAGATGTGTATCTATTATATATATATACAGGAAAGATGTGTATCTATATATATATATATATATATATATATATATAGTAAAGATGTGTATCTATATCTATATATATATATATACAGTAAAGATGTGTATCTATATATATATATATATATACAGGAAAGATGTGTATCTATATATATATATACAGTAAAGATGTGTATCTATATATATATATATATATATATATATATATATATATATATACAGGAAAGATGTTATCTATATATATATACAGTAAAGATGTGTGTATATATATATATATATATATATATATATATATATATATACAGGAAAGATGTGTATCTTCGTACCGTGTTAGCCAGTAGATAGAAGAATATTTAGACTTGAGAGTCCTCAGTGGTTGATGCCTTTTAATGGTAACTGAAAAGATGGTAACAAATTGCAGCTCTGGAGACTACTCAGGTCTCTTCATCAGGCAAAGACTAATACAACATCTGAAGAATCACATATTTATACACAGCACAGCACAGAAATAATGAAATAGGTAAGACAAGTGACGTGAAGCAGAACTGTCATTATGGAGAGGGATGAACATAAATATTGGAACAGTTCATAGATAAGGAGAGAAAGTTTTATTGCCCTCTGATTGGGGTCTGGTTCTGTGTTTTGATGCCCCCAGAAGGTCAGAGAAGCAGATTCCTTAATCGATGTAAAAGGACATAAATCCGTGTGATATATTCATTCCAGCACTGAGAGTGTCAAAGGTCGACATGAGTTTATATTCCCAAACTTTTCTATCTCTCTCAGATTTAAAGTTAGATTTTAATACAAGTAATTTCATGTCCATCATGCTGTGACCGGGGATACAAAAGTGTTTTGCCACAGGTAAATCCATTCTCTTTTCTCTTATTGTGTGGCGATGAGAATTCATCCTTGTTCTCAGTTTTTGCCCGGTCTCCCCCACATACAGACCCCCAGTTGGACATTTAGTACATATACCGTATATACTCGAATATAAGCCGAGATTTTCAGCCCATTTTTTAGGGCTGAAAGTCCCCCTCTCGGCTTATATTCGAGTCATATACCAGGGGTCGGCAGGGGAGGGGGAGCGCAGCTGTCCTATATACTCACCCCTCCGCCGGCGCGGTCTGTGCAGCCCCTGCTCTTCTCCCACGGTCTCCGGCGCCTGTGTTCAGCTGGTAGCGCTCATTAAAGTCATGAATATGCACATATTCATGACTTTAATGAGCGGTGACCGCTGAACACAGGCGCCGGAGACCGTGGGAGAAGAGCAGGGGCTGCACAGACCGCGCCGGCGGAGGGGTGAGTATAAGCGATATTTACCTGTCCCGTTCCACCGCTACTCACTGCTGTGTCCTCGGGTCCTCTTGCTGCGATGTTCAGGCAGAGGGCGCGATGACGTGGTTACTGTGCGCCGTGCCCTCTGCCTGATCATTCACTGCTGGAGGACCCGGAAGGCAGCGGCGAGCAGCGGTGACAGGTAAATGTCTCAGGTGCCGGGGCCCTGAGCGAGCGGTGACACCGGCACCTGGCCCCCAGCAACGAGAGGCGAGTATGTCTTTTTTTTTTTTTTTTTCGGTTGCAGCGGCAGCAATTGAGGCCTATACTATGGAGCATAATCTATGGGGGCACAATCTATGGGGGCATAATCTATGGGGGCACAATCTATGGAGCATCAATGGGGGCACAATCTATGGGGGCACAATCTATGGGGGCACAATCTATGGAGCATCTATGGGGGCACAATGTATGGAGCATCTATGGGGGCACAATCTGTGGAGCATCTATGGGGGCACAATCTATAGATCATCTATGGGGGCACAATCTATGGAGCATCTATGGGGGCACAATCTGTGGAGCATCTATGGGGGCACAATCTATGGAGCATCTATGGGGGCACAATCTATGGAGCATCTATGGGGCACAATCTGTGGATCATCTATGGGGGCACAATCTATGGAGCATCTATGGGGGCACAATCTGTGGATCATCTATGGGGGCACAATCTATGGAGCATCTATGGGGGCATAATCTATGGAGCATCTATGGGGGCACAATCTATGGAGCATCTATGGGGGCACAATCTATGGAGCATCTATGGGGGCACAATCTATGGAGCATCTATGGGGCACAATCTGTGGATCATCTATGGGGGCACAATCTATGGAGCATCTATGGGGGCACAATTTATGGAGCATCTATGCGGGCACAATCTATGGAGCATCTATGGGGGCATAATACAAGGGGCAGCATATAGGGCATAATCTCATTTTCCAACCTAGCTTATACTCGAGTCCGTAAGTTTTCCCAGTTTATTGTGGCAAAATTAGGGGGTCGGCTTATACTCGGGTCGGCTTATACTCGAGTATATACGGTAATTAGGTACACCACATTAGATGTGATGCAGCTGAAAGTACCTGGGATCTTGTAGTCCTGATGGGAGTTGGGGATCTTTATCTTGTCCGTGGTCATTATAGATGCACAGGTTTTACATTTCTTCTGGTTTCAAGGAAAGGTTCCTGCAGCTGTTGGGGAGGACAGGGAGCTTCTGACAATGATGCTTCTTATATTTGGGGGCTGCCTAAAACACAGTAGTGGGGGGTCTGGAAATATGGATTGTAATCGGGCATCTTTTTGTAGTAAAGGTTGTAGTTTCCGTGCAGCTCCCCTTAGCATCTCCAGATTTGGATTGTAGGTGACCACTAGAGGCACCCGGTTATTTTCTTCTTTAGCTTTGTAATGTAGCAGGTGATTCCTTGATATTCTGGTGGCTCTTGTAATTTGGTTTTCAATTGTTCTTGGATGGTAGCCCTGGTTCAAAAAGGTCTTTCTGAGGCGACCAAGGTGTTCATCTCTATCCATGGGGTTGGAACATATACGGTTGTATCTGATGGCTTGGCTGTAGACTATAGAGTTTTTTATGTGTTTTGGATGGAAACTGTCCCATTTAAGGTATGTTGGACGGTCGATTGGCTTCTGATACAGGGATGTCTCTATTTCATTGTTCTTTAGCTTAATGGTGGTGTCCAAAAAGTTAATTTCAGTGCTGGAGTAGTTGAGTGTTAAGTTGATGGTGGGATGAAATTGATTGAACTGTTCATGGAAGGTCTTTAGCTGTTGTTCAGACTCCGTCCAGATGATTAAAATGTCATCAATGTAGCGGTAGTAGGCCCGAGGCCTGATGGGACATGAGGACAGAAAGTCGCTTTCAAGCTTGGCCATGAAAAGATTTGCATACTGTGGAGCCATATTACTTCCCATAGCTGTGCCAGTCTCCTGAAGATAGATCTTGTTGTTAAATTCAAAGTAATTGTGGGTGAGGATGAATTTTGTGAGTTTCACCACAGAATCACCAGGATGGATTAAATGCCTGTAAAGTCCTCATGGAAAACACCGGGAATGATGCTTCTCTGTGGTGAAACTCACAAAATTCATCCTCACCCACAATTACTTTGAATTTGACGACAAGATCTACCTTGGACAGAGATAAACACCTTATTCGTCTCAGAAAGACCTTTTTGAACCAGGGCCACTATCCAAAAACAATTGAAAACCAAATACAAGAGCCACCAGAATATCAAGGAATCACCTGCTACATTACAAAGCTGCAGAAGAAAATAACCGGGTGCCTCTAGTGGTCACCTACAATCCAAATCTGGAGGTGCTAAGAGGAGCTGCATGGAAATTACAACCTTTACTACAAAAAGATGCCCGATTACAATCCATATTTCCAGATCCCCCTCTACTGTGTTTAAGGCAGCCCCCAAATCTAAGAAGCATCATTGTCAGAAGCTCCCTGTCCTCCCCAACAGCTGCAGGAACCTTTCCCTGCAACAAGAAAAAATGTAAAACCTGTCCATCTATAATGACCACGGACAAGATAAAGATCCCCAACTCCCATCAGGACTACAAGATCCCAGGTACTTTCAGCTGCATCACATCTAATGTGGTGTACCTAATTATATGTACTAAATGTCCAACTGGGGGTCTGTATGTGGGGGAGACCGGGCAAAAACTGAGAACAAGGATGAATTCTCATCGCCACACAATAAGAGAAGAAAGAATGGATTTACCTGTGGCCAAACACTTTTGTATCACCGGTCATAGCATGATGGATATGGAATTACTGGTATTGAAAAATAATTTCACATCTCAGAGAGACAGGAGGGTCTGTGAATATAAACTTATGACCACCTTTGACACTCTCAATGCTGGAATGAATGTTTCACATGGATTTATGGCTTTCTACATCAATTAAGGAATTTGCTCCCAAGACCCTGTGAGAACATCACAAAACATTACCAGACCCCAATCAGAGGGTAATAAAACTTTCACACTCCTTATCTATGAACTGTTCCAATATTTATGTTCATCTCTATCTCCCATAATGACAGTTCTGCTTCACGTCACTTGTCTTACCTATTGCATTGTTTCTGTGCTGTGTTGTGTATAAATATGTGATTCTTCAGATTCTGGATTAGTCTTTGCCCGATGAAGAGAACGGAGGAGTCTCCAGAGCTGCAATTTGTTATCATCTTTTCAGTTATCATTAAAAGGGATCAACCACTGAGGACTTTCAAATGAAAAAAAACAGAAATTTGGTGATAATTTTGAAAATTTTGCAATTTTCAGACTTTTAATTTTTGTTCCCTTAAATCATAGTCATGTCACACAAAATAGTTACTAAATAACATTTCCCACATGTCTACTTTACATCAGCACAATTTTGGAAGCATAATTTTGTTTTGTTAGGAAATTATAAGGTTTAAAAGTTGACCAGCGATTTCTCATTTTTCCAGCAAAATTTACAAAGCCATTTTTTTTAGGGACCACCTCACATTTGAAGTCACTTTGAGGGGTCTATATGGCAGAAAATACCCAAAAGTGACACCATTCTAAAAACTGCACCCCTCAAGGTACTCAAAACCACATTCAAGAAGTTTATTAACCCTTCAGGTGCTTCACAGGAACTGAAGCAATGTGGAAGGAAAAAATGAACATTTCACTTTTTTTCACAAAAAAATTACTTTAGACCCAACTTTTTTTTTATTTTCACAAAGGTGTCCGGATAAAATGGACCCCAACATTTCTTGTGCCATTTCTCCTGAACACAGATACCCCTTATGTGTGGGAAAGCTAATGTTTGGGAGCACCGTTTGACTTTTTAAATGCAAAATTGGCTGAAAAGAATGGTGGCGCCATGTTGCGTTTGGAGACCCCCTGATGTATCTAAACAGTGGAAACCCCCCCAATTCTAACTCCAACAGTAACACATCCCTATCCCTAATCCCAACCCTAAGCAATTCACCAAGGTATGTACCCAATTTTTCAAATTAGTCATGTAAAACATAGCTTTTAATTGTATTATTTAGAAAGAAAAAATATTTTTTCAATAAAAATAGTGACAATCATGACTCACTAAGTACGACAAACACTCATTTTTGTCTGCAAAAAGGGACCCCTATAGCAAGGGCATACAGAGTAGGCGAAACAGGCAACCAATATACTGGAGGGGATATCAGAGGATTAATATACCGCAGCTAAGAGAGCGAGTGTACCGCAGCTAAGAGAGTGAGTGTACCGCAGCTAAGAGAGGGAGTGTACTGCAGCTAAGATAGCGGGTGTACCGCAGCTAATAGAGCGAGTATACCGCAGCTAAGAGAGCGAGTGTACTGCAGCTAATAGAGCGAGTATACCGCAGCTAAGAGAGCGAGTATACCGCAGCTAAGAGAGCGAGTGTACCACAGCTAATAGAGCGAGTATACCGCAGCTAAGAGAGCGAGTGTACCGCAGCTAAGAGAGCGAGTGTACCGCAGCTAATAGAGCGAGTGTACCGCAGCTAATAGAGCGAGTATACCGCAGCTAAGAAAGCGAGTGTACCGCAGCTAATAGAGCGAGTGTACCGCAGCTAATAGAGCGAGTGTACCGCAGCTAATAGAGCGAGTATACCGCAGCTAAGAGAGCGAGTGTACTGCAGCTAGGAGAGCGAGTGTACCTCAGCTAAGAGAGCGAGTGTACCTCAGCTAAGAGAGCGAGTGTACCTCAGCTAAGAGAGCGAGTGTACCGCAGCTAAGAGAGCGAGTGTACCGCAGCTAAGAGAGCGAGTGTACCGCAGCTAAGAGAGCGAGTGTACCGCAGCTAAGAGAGCAAGTGTACCGCAGCTAAGAGAGCAAGTCTTCCGCAGCTAATAGATTGATTGTACCGCAGCTAAGAGAGCGAGGATACTGCAGCTGAGAGAGCAAGTGTACCGCAGCTGAGAGAGCGAGTGTACCGCAGCTGAGAGAGCGAGTGTACCGCAGCTAAGAGAGCGAGTGTACCGCAGCTGAGAGTGCGAGTGTACCGCAGCTAAGAGAGCGAGGATACCGCAGCTGAGAGAGCAAGTGTACCGCAGCTGAGAGAGCGAGTGTACCGCAGCTAAGAGAGCGAGTGTACCGCAGCTAAGAGAGCGAGTGTACCGCAGCTGAGAGTGCGAGTGTACCGCAGCTAAGAGAGCGAGGATACCGCAGCTGAGAGAGCAAGTGTACCGCAGCTGAGAGAGCAAGTGTACTGCAGCTGAGAGAGCGAGTGTACTGCAGCTGAGAGAGCGAGTGTACCGCTGTCCACAATCAGTCCCACCCTGCTGGGAGCAGCACCTGTTTCCTGAGCTCCAGGTCTTCCAGGAGGAGGCCCAGAGTCTGCCTCTCTTCTCCCCAGGGAGAGGCAGGCTTCCCTGGGAGGCCGGCATGGCTTCCCAGGCTTCTGTTCCCTGGTCTGTGCCGGCGGGGAACAGGGAGCAGCAGCAACCGGCCCAGGAGGGAGTGAGGAGATCAGAACGGGTGAGGAAGACCAATCCCACCTACTCCAACCCTGAGACGGCTCATCGTCCGCCCAGAGAGGGAGACGGGCACCTCAGGAAGACGAGCCCAGAAAGATCCTGGGGGGAGATGACATCCGGCGAGTCCACGAAATCCTTCTCCTCCCGCGTGGTCGCCATGTTACGTGAGTACGAGGACGCCGGCAAAGCACTATCCGGCTGAAGGAAGAGCTGCGGGAGGCACGGATCCTAAACACCCGTGCCTCCAACAAGGAGAGACCCGTGACCTCCCAGAGGTTTAAAGCCCTCAGAGATGAGGTGGTCCGGTTAGTGCTCCTCCGGGAGGGGATCGAGAAAAGCGCAGGTCCCTTCCTGGAGAGGTTTAACAACCAGCGGCGGTTCTCAGAAATGAAGGGGTTAAATACCTCAGGAGAGCCGCCAGCCGGTGTCCTAAGCGAGGAGGAGGAGGAGGACGAAGTCGTGGCTGGAGTCTCTGGTGCTGGAATGAGTCGGGAGCGAAGCCAACAGGGAAGCGGCCTCCCGACTCGGCAAGGGACTCCGGCACCACAAGCCGGAGTGTCAGCAGAGGAAGAGGAGGAATGCGGTTTACTGAGGGAGATCAGAACTCTGGAGTCTCCGGTGGACCTGACCAGGTTCTCCTTTGGAGAAGAGGAGCCAGCAGAGGAAACAAGGAAAAAGCGGAAGAAGGCGAAGGAGACTGCACGGGAGGTGGTGAGTTACCAATATCTGATGTTACACCTACCACCTCCTGTGTAAACCCCACCAAATCTAAAAGCACGGGCTCTGCAGTGGGTCCGGGGCATAGACAAGGTGGGGAGAGGAGGAGGACGTCCGGTGATGCTGCCGTCTGTGCGGGGAACAGTGCAGGGGGCGAAGCTGTGGAGGTACTCACGGCGCCGGATAAAAGGGACCCTGAGGAGTTTCCCTCCCTGCCCTCTGTGGCTAAGCCGGTTATCACCGTGGCCGAGGAGGGTGGGGGGGATGTCCACACCGTTGCGAAAGGGGACGGTGTGGACAGACTCCATCCCTGCCCATTGCGGCTGAGCCGGCCGACACCGGAGCTGTGGGGGGCGGGGCTGAGGAGCGTGTTACGGTTAAAGGGGGGCGCAGTGCGCCCCAACAGAGGAGAAGAGGCGCGCGGCAGGTGATCCACGTGTAAGAAATGTTCCTGCAGAAAAGCAGCAAAGGAAAACCCAACCTGCCAAGAAAAAAGACTCTAAACCCCCAAGGTCTGGGGCTACAGGGCAGGCTGCTGACAAAAAGAGCACAGTGCAACAAAAGTCAGCAGCACTGTTCCAATTAAAGCGGGTGTGGTGCTACACCCCTCCCCCGGTCCAGCAGGTGTGAGTGCAGAGACTCCAGACACGAGAGGAAGGAATGGATGTGACTGGAAGTTGCAGAGAACGGTGGAACAAATGGTGGAGAGGTTAGTGGTAATGGTAAGGGGAGTGAAAGGAGCTCTGCAACAAATGATGGGAGTTGTGGTAGAGTGAATGATGGGAGTTGTGGTGCCGCAAATGATGGGAGTTGTGGTAGAGTGAATGATGGGAGTTGTGGTGCCGCAAATGATGGGAGTTGTGGTGGAGTGAATGATGGGAGTTGTGGTGGAGTGAATGATGGGAGTTGTGGTGGAGTGAATGATGGGAGTATTGGTGGAGTGAATGAGGAGAGCAGCACTAGTGTTGGTGGAGGGGAAGTAGGTAGTGGTCCCGCTGCCCCCCCAGCGGTGGCAGGGGCTTCAGCCCCAAGCTATTCAGGAGCTGTCACTGCTGGGGATAGTAGCGCGCCCTTGTCTGGTGGCCCTGAGGACGGTGACTTGCAACAGCTCTTCCTGGACGCCCTGAAGAAAGGGGAGAGCTCCATCACTGTAGAGGGAGGGAGGTTGATCTGTCTTTCTGGATAGAGAGACACGGTCTTTCCGCCTTCGGAGATAGAGGGGCAGAGACTGTCTGGTCTCTGCCGACACCGGGGCAGAGGAGTAACCGTAGGAACGTGGCCCGTCTCCACTGGGTAAGCAAGGATGCCTGTCCCGATCGGTCGAAGGTGGCTGAGCTCCTGCTGGGGATGGGCTTCGCGGCATATGACATCTTCGCCTTGATCCACCCCTATGGGACCTCCTACTTCGATGTCAGCTTCGTGAGACCGGAGGGCCTTGAGCTTTTCTGGTCTCGCCATGAGCTGACTCGGGTTGCCCTGAATGGCAGGGTTTATGTCCTGTCGCGATATCCCGCCAGAACTCAGTCAGGAAGGTGACCGTTTTGACCAGTAACGAGTCACTTTCCTGTATAGACATCTCCACCTGGATTGGTCGATATGGCGACATCATCGGCATTCCAGAGAAGACCCGCGACGACCATGGTATCTGGTCAGGGGCCTGGACCTTCATGGTGAAATTGAAGGTTTCAGGAAACACTGTTACCCATATCCCTTCCTCAACATTTTTGGGGAGGGACAGGATCTTGATTTTCTACCAGGGGCAGCCTAAGGTCTGTCACAGGTGCGGCAGTCCCACACACTTTAGTGCGCAGTGTACCACCCAGAAATGCGCACTGTGTGGGGACCTCGGCCATCTCGCTGCTACCTGTGGCAGGATTAGGTGTAACTTGTGAGGTGACCTCGGTCACCCTTTCAGTCGCTGTCCGCGTTCCTTCGCCAATGCGGTCCTGAAAGCGGCAGGTGCGGGACAGGCGAAAGCTGGGACTAATCTTGCCGGTGAAGGGACCAGTAGAGGCGGAGGAGGCAGGGAACCGGTGAGGAGCAAGCTGCCGCCATCCAACATCAGGCGGCAGGAGTAGCGCCATGGGAACAGGAGGCAGGGAGTAAAGACCCTAAACTCTGACCCTGGTACTTCACTTGCAGCTGAGGATCCTAAAGACAGCGAACTGAATGATGAAGTCAAGAGACTTGAAAGGGAGGAGCAGGCGGACGCCCTGTCTTCCCAGGAACCTTAATCCGGTGACAGTCTGGATGAGGAAGAGGGGGAGTGGTCACAACAAAGGAAAAAGGGTAATAGAAAAACAACTAAGGGTAAGAGGGGGTCCGGGTCTCGGGCCTCCTCCCTGGAGTGCGGCCCCTCTGACTCTCTAACCCTGGTCCAGGTGCCATTGGAAGGTCCAGCCGCCCCCCCTCTGGTGGATCTCTCCAACCGGTTCCGGGCCCTCCAGGACTCCCCTCCAGAGGGGGAGGACGGGACCCGGGGCTGGAGGTTGCGGACAAGGTTGTTGGGGCTCAGGAGGTTGCTGGGTCTTCTTCTCAGGGAGCAAATAAAAGGCCCTCTGAGGGGGGGACTACCTCAGGACCACCAGACAAGGGCCAGAGTGAGTGTAAGGAGAGAATGGATGAGTCTGTCTATCTTAAACGCACTAAAAGCTCATCATTGTCAGAGGAAGAAGGTGAACCTGTTGGGTGTGGAAGAAAAAGGCTATCTAATTCAATCAATCATGATGGCGGCACCCACCCCGTTGACGCTGGCAACCATTAATGTTGCCAGCATAAAGTCAGAAGCGGCAAGGTACACGGCCTTTCATTTTCTCGGCCAACTTGATGCCGACATTTTGTTTTTGCAGGAGACCAGGTTGACTGACCTATCAAGCGTGCATAAAGCAAGGCGGGAGTGGAGGCATGGGCCCTCCTACTGGTCTCTTGCGGCCGAGCCGTCTAGCGGGGTGGCGGTCCTTTTTAAGACCGCAGTGGTTGAATGCAGACGATTAATCAAATTAGAAATGGGGAGATGCTTGATCCTAGATGTCTCCATGAAGGGACAGGAGCTTCGGCTCATCAACATCTACGGTCCCTAATCCAAATGGGACCGCAAATGTCTCTTCATGAAGATCAAACCTTTCTTATTTTCGAGTCGGCAGGTGGTCTTTGGAGGGGATTTCAACAACGTCATGAGACCCGGTGATAGAGGAGGTTCCGGAGACCGGCTGGCTTACGATTGCGTCGCGTTAAACAGGATAGTAAGTGAGGCACGCCTGGTGGATGTCCACATCCGGCACAACACAGGCCACACGGGTTTCACCTTTTTTAGAGGTAGTCAGTGCAGGTCTAGGATAGACAGGTTTTATTTAAAGGAGGAGGCCGTCTCCTCGGCGATGTCGGTTGTGGAGGTGGAGTTCTCCGATCACTGTTTGATTATGTTTTCTCTGAACGTTACAGAGACTCCTAGGATGGGAAGAGGTTATTGGAAGCTGAATTCGTCACTCCTTGAGGAAGAAGCTGTAAGACGGTCCTTTGAGGAATTTCTTCAGAGCCAGGTACCGCTGCTGGGCCTAAGTAACACTAAGTCAGAGTGGTGGGAGATGTTCAAACATCGGGTGTCGAGATTCTTCCGGCAACTATCGAACCTCAGAAGCCTGAACAGGGATCGCCTATATCAGAGCCTGAGGAGGAGACTCGAGCATCTTGTCTCGACTGGAGGTAGCCGCGAGGAGATCTCCTGTGTGAAGTCCTTGCTGAAGAGGTGTCAGTACGATAGGCACGCATCTTTGGTTTTTGAGAGGGACTACGGGAAGTACCATTCGCCCGACCCTTACAGAAGCTACAAGATGTCAGTGAATAGTAAGATAATAACCGGGCTGATAGACAGTACGGGATCCCTGAGAAGGTCCAGGTCAGGGATCTTGGAGGTCGTCGGTTCATACTACTCGCACCTCTTGGGAAGGAGGGAACTGGATCGTGACAGGATGTCGGCTTTCCTGGCTGAAGCTGTTCCTGAGCCAGGGGCTGACCTCTCGCTGGACGTTTTGGCAGAAGCGATCAAAGAAGAGGAAGTGAGACTGGCAATCGATGGGCTCAGGCCCAAAAAATCGCCAGGTCCGGATGGCTTAACATCTGAGTTCTTTAAGACCTTTAGGGACTCCTTGGTCCCCCTCTTGACTCAGGTGTTTAATGAGTGTCTTTCCTCGGGCACTCTGCCGAGATCATTAAGGAGGTCAGCTTTGATTATTTTGTCAAAGGGTAAGGATCCATCACGCATTGAGAATTGGAAGGTTTTGCCTAAGATACTTTTCAACAGGCCGGTGAAGTTTGCACCGCGGCTCCTTTCGGAGGCTCAGCACTGTTGCGTTCCTGGCCGTAGCACTATCAGTGCTGTTCTAGGTGTCCGAGAGGCCGTGGAGCAAGGCAGGGCGCGCCTTTGAAAGGGGTTCTTGCTGACCCTGGATCAGGCAAAAGCCTTTGATCGGGTCGACCACGAGTACCTCTGGTCCACTCTTTTGAGGTATGGTCTGCCTGGGGGGTTTGTGGACTGGCTTAAGACCTTGTACGAAGGGGCTGAGACTTTCCCTCTGGTAAACGGGTGGATTGGACAACCTTTCGGGGTAGGATCTGGTGTCCGCCAGGGCTGCCCTCTTAGCCCTTTGCTTTACGCGTTTGCGATCGATCCCTTCCTCAGAAGGGTCGATTGTGGACCGTTGGCGGGGGTGAGGATGGGTGGGGTGGCGCCGGAGGCTATCCTGAGGTAGTGGCCTACGCGGACGATGTCACCGTCTTTGTTTCTTCACAAGAGGAGGCGATGGTGGTGATGTCAGAAGTGGAGAGCTACTCTGAGGCTTCCGGGTCCAAGGTCAACCAGGACAAGTGTGAGAGTCTCTGGCTGGGAGGCGGGGATCCCGGGTTTGATCTTCTGGACACCCTCCCCGAACCCCAAGAACATGCCAAAGTCCTAGGCATCGAATTTGGCCAGGGTGATTACCCCACGAAAAACTGGGAAGGCAGAATCAAAGATGTCGCCCAAAGAGTAGACCAATGGAAGGGTTGGTCTTTGACCCTGAGGGAAAGGGTTGGCCTGTGCAAAGCTTTCCTGCTCCCCTTGCTAATCTACCTGGGCAGCGTCTGTGTCTTGCCAGAGCCTCTCTGGACTCGGGTCTACAGTTTGTTCTTCCAGATGTTATGGGGGAATAGACTGAACCTAGTCAAGCGAGAGGTCACTTACCGCACGAGGAGACTAGGGGGGTTGAATATGGTGAACCCCGTGGTGTTCCTAGTGAACACCTTTTTGAAGGTCAACGTATCAAACCTCTGGAAAGAGAGGGCTCCTCAGTGGGTATTCTCCTGCAAGGGATGGTTTCAGCCTTTCTTCCAGGAATGGGAGACAGGGGGAAGATTGAAGGATCTTCGCACGCCGCACGGACATCTCCCGGCTTATGTTACCCCGGTTCTGAAAATGATGCGCCGGTGGGGTCTGGGAATGTGGGAGATGAGGTCCCTCCTGAGGAAACTCCTCGATATGCGGGTCTTGCTTTCGCATTTTCAGAGACCATTGGTCCTCAAGGACTGCCCAAGTCGGGATCTAGAGGTTGGGTTGAGTTTGTTAAATTCTAACAGGATCCCCAAGAAGTACTGGGACTTGACTTGGCGCTGCTTCCAAGGTAAGTTGTATGTGAGGGACAATCTGAAGTACAGGAGCTCCGAGGACAGGAATTGCTCCATGAGGCTTGTGCTACCATGCTGGAAAGCATGGAGCACTTCCTGCTTCATTGTCCCTTTAATACAGAGGTGTACAACAGGGTGGGAGCTTCCATTGGTTGGCCGCGGCTGGCTACTCTGTCCTATGCCGAGTGGGCCTATGGAGCGTTCGGAGACCTCGGGAGAAGGGACCGAACCACTTTATTCATAGTCAGCGCAGTGGTCAGGTACTTCACGTGGAACGCACGAGTTTTAGTTTCGACGCAGAGTAAAATCCTCTGTGTAGATGAAGTTTATAGCAGCATCCTAGGTGCCCTGGTGAAGGTACGTTCTCTGGAGTGTGAAAGACTGGGTGCCCGGAGGTGGCCCATCTCTGGAGGGGTTTCTCCTTCGGGGTGCCTTAGTCCAGTAGCGCTCCTATATCCTGGTGGTGGGCTGATGACTTTGCACCCTAGATTTTTGTTTTGAATCTGTCTCCTGAATAGGAGGTTTGCAGTCATCGACCTTGAGCCTTGGGTGGTGAGTTGTGTTCTGTAATGATGGTTTATGTATATATTGTATATAGTGTATTGTATATATTGTGTATAATAGGGGGTCTTAGTTAGGTTGGGTGGGGGGATTGGGGGTTCAACAGCGGTGATAAGAGACTGATCTGGCCTGGCCCAGGCCCTGCCTGGGGAAAAACTTTGGGGCCTGATCCTAGCTCGGAGAATTCCTGAACTTTGTGACCAGAGCTGGATCAGGGGTGGTGGGATAGTTAGTGTAGGTGTGTGTTTATACATAGTGTAAAAAAAAAAAAAATCTCAAAAGGAAAAAACAATAAAAAAAAAATAAATTGTATATTGTGTTGTATTTTGCTTTGTTGTTGTGTGAATGTGGTGGTATAAAGGGGAGGATGTAGGGTAAGGCAGTGGGACCAGTGGGTGTTTGTTATTTTGGTGTCATGTATAGTATTAGGTTTAGTGTTGTTTATATTGTATATATTGTATATAACATTGTATATAGGACGGTGTGGATGTAGTTGGAGTTGTATATAGTAGTATGAATGAAGCTGGCCGGGGGTTTTACATGATTCTATATTTATTATTTTAAGGGGTACTTGTGTAATTCTAGTTATTTTGTTTTCTTTGTTAGTTTTATTTCTTGTTTAGTTAATTTTATTTATTTATTTATTTATTTTTTTGTTTCATATTTTGTAGGTCAAGAATTTTCCTTAATATTGTTTCCATTTCTGGTTTATGTCTTTGTGTCTTGTTCTGATTGGAGTTTTGTTCTTGTGGTTTGTTCTGTTGTGTTTTATTTTGTTATGTCATGTGAAGTATTTTATAATAATAAAAAAGACCTACAATCTATTACTCCCTGTTATCAGCCTGTGGACCTGTTTTTCTTCCTGTCTGACATCTTTGGTGGTCTCGCTGGGTCGCAGGTACCTCTCCCAGTCTGAGCCCGGTGAGCTCGCCCTCCCACGGTTCTGTGTTTGGCCGATCACCCGTTGAGTTCCCGGACACCGCTGATTTCCTTACTAAACCAAGTGTGACTTTTCATAAACCTGTGGGACTCGCTCTCGGCTCTCAGGATTTCCCGCAGCCAATCAGATCGTCTACAAGCCATACATGTCACAGGTAACGGCGCCGGAGCTCGTACAGAATGATTGGCGTCACTTCCATATACTGCGCCGCTTCTTGGGGCAGGGGAGGCGTGGGAGCTGGGGTGTCTGTGAGATGAAGGCAGGATTATGAGAGCGGGGATGAAGCAATGTGGGCCGAGTTATTAAATGGGTTGGTTTGTCAGGGCGGAGGGTTGTCTTGGCGGGGGGCCGGGTTGTCTTGGCGGGGGGCCCGGTTGTCTTGGCGGGGATCGGGTTGTCTTGCCGGGGGGCGGGGTTGTCTTGGCGGGGGGCCCTGTTGTCTTGGCGGGAGGCCGGGTTGTCTTGGTTGGGGGCCGGGTTGTCTTGGTTGGGGGCCGGGTTGTCTTGGCGGTGGGCCGGGTTGTCTTGGCGGTGGGCCGGGTTGTGTTGGCGGGGGGCCGGGTTGTCTTGGCGGTGGGCCGGGTTGTCTTGGCGGTGGGCCGGGTTGTCTTGGCGGTGGGCCGGGTTGTCTTGGCGGGGGCCAGGTTGTTTTGGTTGGGGGCCGGGTTGTCTTGGTTGGGGGCCGGGTTGTCTTGGCGGTGGGCCGGGTTGTCTTGGTTGGGGGCCGGGTTGTCTTGGCGGGTGGTCGTGCTCTTCGCCGTAGCCTTATTGTCTCTTCCTTCCTCCAGTTGTGATCGCAGGATTTTTAAATCTACTTCACATTTGGAATCGCTGGACGGCGGCGAGAACCAAGCGCTGAAATCAGGTGAGAGCAGACGCCTGTGCCCGGGGGTCCTTGCTGCCTGTGCCCGGGGGTTCCTTGCTGCCTGTGCCTGGGGGTTCTTGCCGCCTGTGCCCCTGGGGCCTTGACGCCTGTGCCCGGGGGGTCCTTTCCGCCTATGCCCGGGGATTTCCTTGCCGCCTGTGCCCGGGGGTTCGTGCCACCTATGCCCCGGGTCCTTGACGCCTGTGCCCGGGGGTTCCTTGACGCCTGTGCCCGGGGTTCCTTGACGCCTGTGCCCGGGGGTTCCTTGACGCCTGTGCCCGGGGGTTCCTTGACGCCTGTGCCCGGGGGTTCCTTGACGCCTATGCCCTGGGGTCCTTGACGCCTGTGCCCGGGAGGTCCTTTCCGCCTGTGCCCGGGGGTTCCTTGCCGCCTGTGCCCAGGGGTTCCTTGCCGCCTGTGCCCGGGGGTCCTTGCCACCTATGCCCCGGGGTCCTTGATGCCTGTGCCCGGGGGCTCCTTGCCGCCTGTGCCCGGGGGTTCCTTGCCGCCTGTGCCCTGGGGTTCTTTGCCGCCTGTGCCCTGGGGTTCCTTGCCGCCTGTGCCTGGGGGTCCTTGCCGCCTGTGCCCGGGTTCCTTGCCGCCTGTGCCTGGGGGTCTGTGCCACCTATGCCCTGGGGTTCCTTGCCGCCTGTGCCCGGGGGATCCTTGCCGCCTGTGCCCGGGGGAACCTTGCCGCCTGTGCCCAGGGGGTCCTTGCCGCCTGTGCCCGAGGGGTCCTTGCCGCCTGTGCCCGGGGTACCTTGCCGCCTGTGCCCGTGGGTCCAACGCTTCCATTACTCTCCGCTCACTTTCTCGTGTCTTCAGGTGAATTTTCCGACGTTCGGGCCGAACCTTTGCACTTAACGGTACGGACGCAGGAGAAGCGAGCGTCCAGCGACAGTACGACACTACTGCAGGAGGAGCAGACGCAGCGGAGCCAACAGCCGGAGGTAACCGCAGTCTCACTCTGATCATCAGACCCCCCAGCTGAGCTGTTGCTACAATGTGTCAGTGCAGAGGAGAATCCCGGACAGGGATAGATTTGGCTGTCGCTGTGTTCACCTCGCTGTCCTCATCCATTGCAGCCTCCTATTATTTTCTACCTTTCTGCTTGCTGTCAGTGAATGGAAACCTTACATACTGCAAGAGGATAAAGCTGTATTGACCTGAATCTTCTTCTAGCTGAGGGTTTGTGACAGTGTATCAGAGCTCATTGATGACCAGGACTCTGGGCTGATACATTGTAACGGATCCTCAGTTGTGAGAAGAATCAGTTTTCACCCTATTGATGATTCCATTTACTGATGGTGAATCTTTTTTCGGGTGGGTCTTTGTCATCAGCGGTTTACACCTTTGCTCTGAACTTGTCCTTCTGTTTTGGGGCAGATTGAGGAGTCGGCAGCACTGGCTTCGCACCTTGAGGATCAGGACGAATTATTGCAGAAAATGGATAATTGGAATTTTCCGATCTTCGATCTCATGGAGAGAACTGGCGGGAAATGTGGGCGGATCCTGAGTCAGGTGCGACAGTCGCGATACATTGTATCCACCCTCGTCACTTCTGTCACTTGCAGTACCGCTTTTCACCACTGTGTAATTTCCATGGGCTTCAGATGACAGCTGGGGGCGCTGTTGCACTGATCATCTGTGTCAGGCCTGATCCTGCTCTTCTCTGGGTTCTCGCCCTGCCTGTGTTTTCTGGTTGCCTGATAATCTGGCAGATGTTGGATGAGCAGAATTCCCGTATTTCCAGACTTCATCCTGTGGTGCAGATTTAGCTTTCCATCTCTCTAAACTCCAGCTCCTTCCCCCGCCATTATCGCAGCCTCCGTTCAGACATTATAAATGTGTCTTCCTGGGCGGCCGGCGATTATTGATCTCCGTCTCATTCTCGGCCTGACAACTTTTCATTATGACTTCACTTTTTGGCTCCGGCGTCTCCCAATAAAACTCCCAATTCTCCAGAATTGTCTAATGCAGCTGAAGTGGCCACTGCTGCCAGAATGTAGCGCTGATATCATCGGGCTCCGAAATCACAGAGTGAGTAATCCCAGGTCCTTCGAGGATAGCAGCTAAAACCATGAGAGCCACTGTGCCCGCCGCCCAAAGAACGAGGCGCCATCGATGACTCCGTAGATGTCACATGGGGGAGATCAGTGGCAAAGACATCAGGAGACGCTTGTCAACGGCCGCCCTATGTGGCAGGCAGGGTCAGAGGCTTGGCGGGAAGTGCCGGACTGGAAGTTAGGCGATGGGTGGCCGCAGCTGGGCGCAGGGGAGGCAACTGGGCAGTCAGGAGGCGGATGGTAGTTGGGCGGTCTGCAGCTGGGCAGGAGGCCGTCGGTAGTTGGATGGAGGGAGGGAGTCGAGCTGGCAGGCAGGAGATGGTCAGTAGCTGTGAAGGAGGCAGTCGGCAGCTTGGTAGGAGGTGGTTGGAGCTGGGGAGTCAGAAGGAGGTCAGCAGCTTGGCGGGAGGCGGTCAGAGCTGGGCAGTCAGGAGGCGGTCGCAGCTGGGCAGTCAGGAGGGAGGCGTTCGGAGCTGGGCAGTCAGGAGGTGGTCGGAGCTGGGCAGTCAGGAGGAGGCAGTCGGAGCTGGGCAGTCAGGAGGCAAGCGGTCTGAGCTGGGCAGTCAGGAGGCAAGCGGTCGGAGCTGGGCAGTCAGGAGGCAAGCGGTCGGAGCTGGGCAGTCAGGAGGCAAGCGGTCGGAGCTGGGCAGTCGGGAGGCTGTTGGAGCTGGGCAGTCAGGAGGCAAGCGGTCGGAGCTGGGCAGTCAGGAGGCAAGCGGTCGGAGCTGGGCAGTCAGGAGGCAAGCGGTCGGAGCTGGGCAGTCAGGAGGCAAGCGGTCGGAGCTGGGCAGTCGGGAGGCTGTTGGAGCTGGGCAGTCAGGAGGCAGGCGGCTGGAGCTGGGCAGTCAGGAGGGAGGCGGTCGGCAGCTCAGCGGATGATAATTAGGATTTAATGCACTCTTCCTTTCTTTGTGGCTTCTACTCCAATCACATCCAGAGCTGCAGTCAGTGTTCTGCACCAGACCTGCGGATGTTTGCCGCAGTTTCCTGTGTGTCGCCCTGTCGGATGTCAGTGTGACGTCTCCTGTTTTGTGTTTACAGGTCTCATGCTCCCTCTTCTACGATACAAGCTTGTTTGAAATCTTCAAAATTCCTGAAAACAAATTCCGAAACTTCTTCCGGGCGTTAGAAAGTGGCTACCGGGATATTCCATGTGAGTACAAGGCGGACCCTCTATCCTCCCACCCCTCCACCCCCCCCCCGGACACCCCTATCACCCGACACCCACCTTCCCCCGGACACCCCTATCACCCGACACCCACCTTCCCCGGACTCCCCTATCTCCCTCCCCCCGGACAATCGGGCTTGTGCTCCCGCCTGATCCTGGGGTCTCCCCTCTGATATTTGGGGCTTCTTTGCAGACCACAATCGCACTCACGCCACGGACGTCATGCACGCGGTTTGGTTTCTGACCACACGACCCGTCCCGGGATTCCAGGAGCTGAGCAGCGATGAGGCCGGTGAGTCCGTCGTTTACTTTCTCTGTGGACCCCCGGGGGTCTCCAACACTGTAATGAAATCCGAGCAGGGCCCGGACCCAAGAAGAAGGATGCAGTCACTGTGACGGCTGCCGTATGGAGCGGGACCACCATGATATGATCTGTGCCCCCCTCCACACAGACCCTCCGTGCACAGATTCGGGGGTCAGTAGATTGGAAATGTTTCGCCCTTTTGTCAGAGTTCTCCAAGTACAAGGAGGCGGCTGTGAGTGCCTGCTGAGGGTTGTAGTTCTTGCTCCAGTGCTGCCGGGGTTAACGTGCCGCCCGCGTGTTTTATGAGCCGCCTGTATTTCTGGGTAATTGATTGATGGGTAAATGCTGATCATCCCTCGTCGGCTGCCAAGTCCCCGCTCCCCCGATGCCGCTCGCTCGCAGCGCCGGCTCTGCTGCAGTCAGCACTTTCCGGCTCCGGCGCATTACACTAATAATTCTCTACATAATTAGGAAATTAAACATCAGAACTAAAAATATCCCACAATGAGCGGCGGAGGGCGGCGTGCCAGGAGCGGGGGGCCGCGGGCTGACGGGGGGGATTCCTCGGTGCCAGGAGCGGGGGGCCGCGGGCTGACGGGTGACACGAGGGATTCCTCGGTGCCAGGAGCGGTGGGCCGCGGGCTGATTGGTGACATGGGGGGATTCCTCAGTGCCAGGAACGGGGGGCCGCGGGCTGACGGGTAACACGGGGGGATTCCTCAGTCCCGGGAGCGGGGGGCCGCGGGCTGACTGGTGACACGGGGGGATTCTTCAGTGCCAGGAGCGGGGGGCTGACGGGTGACACGGAGGATTCCTCGGTGCCAGGAGTGGGGGGCAGCGGGCTGATTGGTGACATGGGGGGATTCCTCAGTGCCAGGAACAGGGGGCCGCGGGCTGACGGGTAACACGGGGGATTCCTCAGGAGCGGGGGGCCACGGGCTGACGGGTGACACGAGGGATTCCTCGGTGCCAGGAGCGGGGGGCCGCGGGCTGATTGGTGACATGGGGGAATCCTCAGTGCCAGGAACGGGGGGCCGCGGGCTGACGGGTAACACGGGGGATTCCTCAGTCCCGGGAGCGGGGGGCCGCGGGCTGACTGGTGACACGGGGGGATTCCTCAGTGCCAGGAGCGGGGGGCTGACGGGTGACACGGAGGATTCCTCGGTGCCAGGAGTGGGGGGCCGCGGGCTGATTGGTGACATGGGGGGATTCCTCAGTGCCAGGAACAGGGGGCCGCGGGCTGACGGGTAATACGGGGGATTCCTCAGTGCCAGGAGCGGGGGGCCGCGGGCTGATTGGTGACATGAGGGGATTCCTCAGTGCCGGGAGCGGGGGGCCGTGGGCTGACGGGTGACACGAGGGATTCCTCGGTGCCAGGAGCGGGGGGCCGCGGGCTGATTGGTGACATGGGGGATTCCTCAGTGCCAGGAACAGGGGCCGCGGGCTGACGGGTAACACGGGGGGATTCCTCAGTGCCGGGAGCGGGGGGCCGCGGGCTGACTGGTGACACGGGGGGATTCCTCAGTGCCAGGAGCGGGGGGCTGACGGGTGACACGGAGGATTCCTCGGTACCAGGAGCGGGGGGCTGACGGGTGACACGGGGGGATTCCTCAGTGCCAGGAGCAGGGGGGCTGACGGGTGACACGGGGGGATTCCTTAGTGCCAGGAGCAGGGCGGCCACGGGCTGACGGGTGACACGGGGGGATTCCTCGGTGCCAGGAGTGGGGGGCTTCTAGTGGATGGGCCATATAATGGAGGAGGAGGGGCCACAATACCACTTTTCCCAGCAGCTGTATTATTAACCCCATTGGATGCCTCAGGTTGCAGGGTCCGCCTGCCCGTTGTCTGCGGGAGCTGCAGGCTGTGCGGTGACGTGGCGCTCGCTCTGCTGTGCTTGTGCCTGAGATGGAGCCGGATTATAAATGTCTCTGCAGCTTTTATATATTTTTCCGGGGCGGCCGAGCACCAGTGATGGGGGTTAGTAGCAGAATTCGGCAGGTTTTATAGGCGACGTCCCCCGATGCAGTGCTGGAGCCGCAGCGCTGGCACTGGTTCTGGGGTTCAGGCTTGTGGCATCTTCTGTCCATCCTCCAGTGATTCCAGCGCAGCGTCCGGACCTTATTACCGGGGGTCTGCTGTTTACTGATCGCTATCTGTGAAGTCCCATGTGAAAGGGGTTGTCCGGTACTTTACATTGAGGGCCCGATTCTTAGGATACATCATAAATATCTGATCAGTGGGGGTGCGACATCCGGACTCCCCCACGATCAGTTGCTCTGGGTGCTCAGTTGTGGAGCAGAACTGTATATAAGTGAGTAAGTAAAAATAAACAAATAATCCATCCCTATAAAGTACCGGACAGCCCCTGTAATTGTAGTGTTTTGGGGTCACGTCTTCTCCTCTCTCCAGAAGCGGACGGCAGCAGTGGTCGCACATACTTGTCCTCGAGGAGTTGTCAAATGACAGATGACAGTTATGGCTGCCTGGCAGCAAACATCCCGGCACTGGAGCTGATGGCGCTGTACGTGGCGGCTGCTATGCACGACTATGACCACCCCGGACGCACAAATGCCTTTCTTGTGGCCACAAATGCACCACAGGTGAGTGCGGCATGTACGACTGCCCCCGCGGGCGCTCTGCTGGGAGTGGTGCGCGGATTGGCTGCAGCGCCCCGCGGCCAGGTGATTATCCTGTGGGGGTTAATTACCGCAGTTATTGCTTCTACCGCAATGGCGGCTGCTCCCTCCCCCGGGAAACAACGGTGAGGGGGACGCTGAGATGGATGCGCAGGACGGGGATTCACCTGGCGGGTAACCCTATTACGGGGAAGCAGCTGAGCGCCGCCATAATCCTGTTATAATGATGGATGTGGCGCGGCCGCCCGCACAGACGGCGACAGGCTTCAGATCGACATGAAGGCGTCCAAATTGGTTTAGCGAAGAAATATTCTACTTCTGATTTATCAGAGGATAGAGGCCACAGAAAAGTCTGCGGAGAGCAAGGCCTGCGGGCAGAAAGCACGGCGAGGGCTGCGGGCAGAAAGCACGGCGAGGGCTGCGGGCAGAAAGCGGGGCGAGGGCTGCTGGGAGAAAGCTGGGTGAGGGCTGCGGGCAGAAAGCGGGGGCGAGGGCTGCGGGCAGAAAGCCGGGCGAAGGCTGCAGAGAGAAAGCGGGGAGCGAGGGCTGCGGGCAGAAAGCGGGGGCGAGGGCTGTGGGCAGAAAGCCGGGCTAAGGCTGCAGAGAGAAAGTGGGGAGCGAGGGCTGTGGGCAGAAAGCGGGGGCGAGGGCTGCAGGGAGAAAGTGGGGGCGAGGGCTGCAGGGAGAAAGCGGGGCGAGGGCTGCGGGCAGAAAGCGAGGCGAGGGCTGCTGGCATAAACAATAATATACATAAAGAGACGGCCGCTCAGTTAGGACATCCGCCATGGCTCCGCTCTCCGCAGCTGGAGCAGAGAGAATATGCTGAGTCATACCTACGTACAAGTCTGTGCAGTATGAAGAGACAGTCTGCTGTACAGATCACACAAATCTTTGTAATATAGAGACAGTCCAGTGTTCAGCAGATAATACAGGTCTGTATGGCATGGATTGACAGTCTGCTGTACGGTGGACTGTCTCTTCATGCTCCACAGCCTTGTAAATACAGAATGGAGGGCAGTCTGGTCTATGGTAAAACACAAGTACATAGCAAATGGAGAGGCAGTTTATTGTACAGCAGACCATACCGTGTGTATACACAGCATAGAGTCAGTCTGTACAGCTGGCCATATTGTGTGTACACAGGATGGAGGTAGTGTGGTGTATAGCAGGCCGCACAGTCTGTACACCGAATGGAAGAAATGTGCTGTACAGCAGGTTGTACAGTCTGTACATAGGATGGAGGCAGTGTGCTGTACAGCAGGTTGTAGTCCATACACAGGATGGAGGCAGTGTGCTCTAAAGCAGGCCGCACAGTCTGTACACCGAATGGAAGCAATGTGCTGTACAGCAGGTTGTAGTCTGTACATAGGATGGAGGCAGTGTGCTGTACAGCAGGTTGTACAGTCTGTACATAGGATGGAGGCAGTGTGCTGTACAGCAGGTTGTAGTCTGTACACAGGATGGAGGCAGTGTGCTGTACAGCAGGTTGTAGTCTGTACACAGGATGGAGGCAGTGTGCTGTACAGCAGGTTGTAGTCTGTACATAGGATGGAGGCAGTGTGCTCTACAGCAGGTTGTAGTCTGTACATAGGATGGAGGCAGTGTGCTGTACAGCAGGTTGTAGTCTGTACATAGGATGGAGGCAGTGTGCTGTACAGCAGGTTGTAGTCTGTACATAGGATGGAGGCAGTGTGCTGTACAGCAGGTTGTAGTCTGTACATAGGATGGAGGCAGTGTGCTGTACAGCAGGTTGTAGTCTGTACATAGGATGGAGGCAATGTGCTGTACAGCAGGTTGTAGTCTGTACATAGGATGGAGGCAGTGTGCTGTACAGCAGGTTGTAGTCTGTACACAGGATGGAGGCAGTGTGCTGTACAGCAGGTTGTAGTCTGTACATAGGATGGAGGCAGTGTGCTGTACAGCAGGTTGTAGTCTGTACATAGGATGGAGGCAGTGTGCTGTATAGCAGGTTGTAGTCTGTACATAGGATGGAGGCAGTGTGCTGTACAGCAGGTTGTAGTCTGTACATAGGATGGAGGCAGTGTGCTGTACAGCAGGTTGTAGTCTGTACATAGGATAGAGGCAGTGTGCTGTACAGCAGGTTGTAGTCTGTACACAGGATGGAGGCAGTGTGCTGTACAGCAGGTTGTAGTCTGTACAAGGATGGAGGCAGTGTGCTGTATAGCAGTTGTAGTCTGTACATAGGATGGAGGCAGTGTGCTGTACAGCAGGTTGTAGTCTGTACATAGGATGGAGGCAGTGTGCTGTACAGCAGGTTGTAGTCTGTACAAGGATGGAGGCAGTGTGCTGTAAGCAGGTTGTAGTCTGTACATAGGATGAGGCGTGTGCTGTACAGCAGGTTGTAGTCTGTACACAGGATGGAGGCAGTGTGCTGTACAGCAGGTTGTAGTCTGTACATAGGATGGAGGCAGTGTGCTGTATAGCAGGTTGTAGTCTGTACATAGGATGGAGGCAGTGTGCTGTACAGCAGGTTGTAGTCTGTACATAGGATGGAGGCAGTGTGCTGTACAGCAGGTTGTAGTCTGTACATAGATGGAGCAGTGTGCTGTACAGCAGGTTGTAGTCTGTACACAGGATGGAGGCATGTGCTGTACAGCAGGTTGTAGTCTGTACACAGGATGGAGGCAGTGTGCTGTACAGCAGTTGTAGTCTGTACACAGTGGAGGCAGTGTCGTACAGCAGGTTGTAGTCCTACACTAGGATGGAGGCAGTGTGCTGTACAGCAGGTTGTAGTCTGTACACTAGGATGGAGGCATGTGCTGTACAGCAGGTTGTAGTCTGTACATAAGATGGAGGCAGGTGCTGTACAGCAGGTTGTAGTCTGTACATAGGATGGAGGCAGTGTGCTGTACAGCAGGTTGTATCTGTACATAGGATGGAGGCAGTGTGCTGTACAGCAGGTTGTAGTCTGTACACAGGATGGAGGCAGGTGCTGTACAGCAGGTGTAGTCTGTACACTAGGATGGAGGCAGTGTGCTGTACAGCAGGTTGTAGTCTGTTACATAGGATGGAGGCAATGTGCTGTACAGCAGTTGTAGTCTGTACATAGATGGAGGCAGTGTGCGTACAGCAGGTTGTAGTCTGTACATAGGATGAGGCAGTGTGCTGTACAGCAGGTTGTAGTCTGTACATAGGATGGAGGCAATGTGCTGTACAGCAGGTTGTAGTCTGTACAAGGATGGAGGCAGTGTGCTGTACAGCAGGTTTAGTCTGTACATAGATGGAGGCAGTGTGCTGTACTACAGACACACCTGCTGTACAGCAACTGCCTATCTATGTACAGACTCAACTGGCTGTACAGCAGACTGCTCATCTGTACAGACTCAACGCTGTACAGCACAGTTGCTCCATCTGTTACAGACTACAACCTGCTGTACAGCACTGCTCCATCATAGTGTAAGACTACACCTGCTGTACAGCACACTGCCTCCATCTGTACAGACTACAACTGCTGTACAGCACACTGTGCCTTCACATATGTACAGACTACAACCTGCTGTACAGCAACTGCTCATCCTATGTAC
This sequence comes from Oophaga sylvatica, assembly GCA_033576555.1. Lineage (NCBI taxonomy): Eukaryota > Metazoa > Chordata > Amphibia > Anura > Dendrobatidae > Oophaga > Oophaga sylvatica. The sequence continues at coordinate 35,972 of JARQOD010005053.1, forward strand.
AGACTACAACCTGCTGTACAGCACACTGCCTCATCCTGTGTACAGACTACAACCTGCTGTACAGCACACTGCTCCATCCTATGTACAGACTACAACTGCTGTACAGCACACTGCCTCCATCTGTGTAGACTACAACCTCTGTACAGCACACGCTCCACTGTGTACGACTACAACTGCTGTACGCACACTGGCCTCCATCTATGTACAGACTAAACCTGCTGTACAGCACACTGCCTCCATCCTAGTACAGACTACAACTGCTGTACAGACACTGCTCCATCTATGTACAGACTAGACGCTGTACAGAACTAGCCTCCTCCTATGTACAGCTACAACCTGGCTGTACAGACACTGCCTCCATCTAGTGTACAGACTACAACTGCTGTACAGCACACTGCCCATCTAGTGTGACTGTACAACTGCTGTACAGCACACTGCCTCATCATGTACAGACTACAACCTGCTGTACAGCACACTGCCTCCATCTATGTACAGATACAACCTGCTGTACAGCACCTGCTCCATCATGTACAGACTACAACTGCTGATGCAGCACTGCCTCCTCTATGTACAGATACAACCTGTCTGTACAGCACACTGCCTCCATTCTGTACAGACTACAACCTGCTGTACAGCACACTGCCTCATCTATGTACAGACTACAACCTGCTTACAGCACACTGCCTCCATCCTTGTACAGACTACAACCTGCTGTACAGCACACTGCCTCATCCTGTGTACAGACTACAACCTGCTGTACAGCACACTGCCTCCATCTATGTACAGACTACAACCTGCTGTACAGCACACTGCTCCATCCTATGTACAGACTACAACCTGCTGTACAGCACACTGCCTCCATCTATGTACAGACTACAACTGCTGTACAGCACATTGCCTCCATCATGTACAAGACTACAACCTGCTGTACAGCACACTGCCTCCATCCTTTTACAGACTACAACCTGCTGTACAGCACCTGCTCCATCTATGTACAGACTACAACCTGCTGTACAGCACACTGCTCCATCATATGTACAGACTACAACCTGCTGTACAGCACACTGCCTCCATCCTATGTACAGACTACAACCTGCTGTACAGCACACTGCCTCCATTCCTATGTAACAGATACAACCTGCTGTACAGCACACTGCCTCCATCCTTGTACAGGACTACAACCTGCTGTACAGCACATGCCTCCATCTTGTACAGACTACAACCTGCTGTACAGCACACTGCCTCCATCCTATGTACAGAGATACAACCTGCTGTACAGCACACTGCCTCATCTATGTACAGACTACAACCTGCTGTACAGCACACTGCCTCCATCCTATGTACAGACTACAACCTGCTGTACAGCACACTGCCTCCATCCTATGTACAGACTACAACCTGCTGTACAGCACACTGCCTCCATCCTATGTACAGACTACAACCTGCTGTACAGCACACTGCCTCCATCCTGTTACAGACTACAACCTGCTGTACAGCACACTGCCTCCATCCTTGTACAGACTACAACCTGCTGTACAGCACACTGCCTCCATCTATGTACAGACTACAACCTGCTGTACAGCACACTGCTCCATCATATGTACAGACTACAACCTGCTGTACAGCACACTGCCTCCATCCTGTGTACAGACTACAACCTGCTGTACAGCACACTGCCTCCATCCTGTGTACAGACTACAACCTGCTGTACAGCACACTGCCTCCATCATATGTACAGACTACAACCTGCTGTACAGCACACTGCCTCCATCCTATGTACAGACTACAACCTGCTGTACAGCACACTGCCTCCATCCTATGTACAGACTACAACCTGCTGTACAGCACACTGCCTCCATCCTGTGTACAGACTACAACCTGCTGTACAGCACACTGCCTCCATCATATGTACAGACTACAACCTGCTGTACAGCACACTGCCTCCATCCTATGTACAGACTACAACCTGCTGTAGGCAGTGTGCTGTACAGCAGGTTGTAGTCTGTACATAGGATGGAGGCAGTGTGCTGTACAGCAGGTTGTAGTCTGTACATAGGATGGAGGCAGTGTGCTGTACAGCAGGTTGTAGTCTGTACATAGGATGGAGGCAGTGTGCTGTATAGCAGGTTGTACAGTCTGTATATAGGATGGAGGCAGTGTGCTGTACAGCAGGTTGTAGTCTGTACATATGATGGAGGCAGTGTGCTGTACAGCAGGTTGTAGTCTGTACATAGGATGGAGGCAGTGTGCTGTATAGCAGGTTGTAGTCTGTACACAGGATGGAGGCAGTGTGCTGTACAGCAGGTTGTAGTCTGTACACAGGATGGAGGCAGTGTGCTGTACAGCAGGTTGTAGTCTGTACATAGGATGGAGGCAGTGTGCTGTACAGCAGGTTGTAGTCTGTACATAGGATGGAGGCAGTGTGCTGTATAGCAGGTTGTAGTCTGTACACAGGATGGAGGCAGTGTGCTGTACAGCAGGTTGTAGTCTGTACATAGGATGGAGGCAGTGTGCTGTACAGCAGGTTGTAGTCTACATAGGATGGAGGCAGTGTGCTGTACAGCAGGTTGTAGTCTGTACATAGGATGGAGGCAGTGTGCTGTATAGCAGGTTGTACAGTCTGTATATAGGATGGAGGCAGTGTGCTGTACAGCAGGTTGTAGTCTGTACATATGATGGAGGCAGTGTGCTGTACAGCAGGTTGTAGTGTGTATATATGATGGAGGCAGTGTGCTGTACAGCAGGTTGTAGTCTGTACATAGGATGGAGGCAGTGTGCTGTACAGCAGGTTGTAGTCTGTACATATGATGGAGGCAGTGTGCTGTACAGCAGGTTGTAGTCTGTACATAGGATGGAGGCAGTGTGCTGTACAGCAGGTTGTACAGTCTGTATATACACTCCCTGACAGAAGTTATGTCGCTTATCCATGTGATGTAAAGAAAAGCTTATAACCTGACGTTAAATTCATCCATTGGTTGTATAAATTATACTTTTGAAAGCTGAAACCCTCCAAAATGTGGTTTAGGTTAAGAAAATAAATTGGCATCAATGCTGAAATATTGATCATTTATTTAATGGACACAGAATGGTCAGGTTTTGGGGAGACAAAAGTTTTGTCGCCCACAGAAAGTAATGTGATATTCAAACAAATAATTAACTTAAAATACAAATATATGTAGCATAACATTGGTGAATGAAGTTGTGGTGCTATTAGAGTCATATTTAATATTTTGTGTGACTTCCATGAGCTTGAAGGACGGCATCCATGCGGTTCAACAATGATTCATACAATTTATTAATGAAGTCATCAGGAATAGCAGAGAATGCAGTCTTACAGCCTCCAGAGTTCATCTAGATTCTTTGGTTTTGTCTTCCAAGCTTCCTCTTTCATCCTACCCCAAACATGCTCAATGATGTTCATGTCTGGTGACTGGGCTGGCCGGTCCTTGAGCACCTTGATCTTTTTTGCCTGGAGGACCTTTGTTCTAGAGATGGATGTATGAGATGGATACAATTTATTAATGAAGTCATCAGGAATAGCAGAGAATGCAGTCTTACAGCCTCCAGAGTTCATCTAGATTCTTTGGTTTTGTCTTCCAAGCTTCCTCTTTCATCCTACCCCAAACATGCTCAATGATGTTCATGTCTGGTGACTGGGCTGGCCGGTCCTTGAGCACCTTGATCTTTTTTGCCTGGAGGACCTTTGTTCTAGAGATGGATGTATGAGATGGAGCACCATCCTGCTGCAGAATTTAACCCTTTTATGATTTGGAATATAAGAGGTAGCTGATACTTCTTGATATTTTAGGCTATTGATATTGCTTTCCACCTTGCAAATGTTTCGCACACCCCCATACTGAATGTAACCCAGACCACCACCAAATGTAACTCTTTTCTGAGTGTATTTTGGATCCATACGGGCTCCAGTAGGTCTCCTGCAGTATTTGCGGCGGCTGTGGTGTAATTCTACTGAAGATTCATCAGAGAAATCCACCTTCTGCCACTTTTCCAGCGTCCATCTGTTTAGCAGGCTGTGGGACGGTTTTTTATTTGCCTTTTGTTTAGTTCTGGCTTCTGGGCACTGAATCGACCATGGAGGCCATTTCGAGACAGAATCCTACAAACTGTTCTAGTTGACACAGGGACTTGAGGTGACCAGGCCTGTTGGAGCTCTGCTGCAGTGGAAGAGGGGCTTGCTTTGGATTTTCTAACCAACAAATGTTCCTCCTGAGCAGTTGTCTTGCGGGGTCTGCCGGACCTGACATCTCCAGTCTCTCAAATCTTTTTTTTAATTGTTTGTACTTGACGCTGAGACACATTAAAGGTGCCAGCCACCTCTGCAGTGGATCTGGTCTTCAGCCTCTTGACAATTCAGGCTTTGGTCTCAGGGTGGATTTTTGGCATGTTGTCAGAGCTCAAGTTGCAGTTCAAGTGAAGGTCTGGGGTGCTGGGTTTCTTGTTATACACACCCACTAATTAACCGATCATTTACTGAGCACTGGTGAGGATGTAAACTAGGATTGGGTGCATTATATGACCAGGCAACAAAACTTTTGTCTTGCCAAAATCTGACCATTCTGTGTCCATTAAATGATCAATATTTCAGCATTGATGCCAATTTATTTTCTTAACCTAAACCACATTTCGGAGGGTTTCAGCTTTCAAAAGAATAATTTATAAAAACCAATGGATGAATTTAACGTCAGGTCATAAGCTTTTATTTACATCACATGGATAAGCGACATAACTTCTGTCAGGGAGTGTGTTATGTTTCGGTAGCTGAGGAGTGCAGGTAAAAAAGGAAATACACCAGAGCAGTTGGAATCTATGAGATTGCAGTACCCTGACCAACCACACCAACTAGAGGCAGCCGTGGAGCGTTCCTACGATGGTCCTAGACGCCTCGTCACAGCCTGAGAAACTAACTACACCTAAAGATAGAAATAGGAAAACTATCTGCCCCGGAGCAGAACCCCAAAGATAATAGAAAGCCCCCAAACATGTAATGGCGGTTAGACAAGAGGAAATACTGACACAGAAAGAAAATAGTATGAGCAAACGCTGGGGCCCAAACTATCTAAATAGAAAAGGACAGGAAGGGTACTTACTGCAATCCCAGAAAACCCTGAAAAAACCAACTCTACTAATTTCAAAATCACCTGAGATCACACGACCTCTACCACCTAAATTAGTTCTCTGGTGTAACAAAAACAGCAGCCACTGAAAAAACTGGAAAAAGCAAAAGTACAAAACACAGTGGCTGGACTAAACTGAGAGGGCAGAAGCCCCCGGAGGGGACCCAGAAGGCCCCCACAGAAGTGCAGGACCAAATGCAAAAATATAGCAAAAACACAAAATAAGAAATTGTCTTATCTGATAGCAGGAGATGCAGACACGACACAGCAGGCTACAAGGGAAACTGGAAAGAAGGATTCAGACCAGAACAATTGATCACCGGCAACCCTGATGGGAAAATGATTCCCCTAAATAAGACCAATCAGTAACACCCGATCCCCAACCCTCACTAGTACCGCCTGCAACCACCAGAGGGAGCCTCCGCCCAGAACCCATCCCAAACCCACCCACAACAGTACCCCCCCTTGAGGAGGGGTCACCGAACCCTCATTTGAGCAACCAGGTCGGTCAGGATGAGTTCTATGATACGCACGGATAAGTCTCCTAGCATGGATGTCCGAAGCAAACACCCAAGAATTGTCTTCCTGACAATAACCTCTCCATTTAACCAAATACTGGAGTCTTCGTCTAGAAAAACGAGAATCCAATATTTTCTCAACCACATACTCCAGATTGCCCTCAACCAAAACAGGGTCAGGAGGCACAGCAGCAGGAACCACTGGCTCAACAAACCTCTTCAACAAGGACTTTTGGAACACGTTATGGATCTTAAATGTCCCTGGAAGAAGCAAACGAAAAGAAACAGGATTAATAATCTCCATGATCTTATAAGGTCCAATGAACCTAGGCTTAAATTTAGGAGATGCTACTCTCATAGGAATATTCTTTGAGGACAACCAGACCAAGTCCCCCACTTTAAACCGAGGACCACCAGTCCTATGCCGGTTAGCAAACCGCTGGGCCTTCTCCTGAGAGAGGGACAACCTCTCCACTACCTGGTCCCAAATCTGCTGCATACGCTCAACAACAGAGTCAACACCTGGACAGACAGAAGCCTCCGTCTGTCCTGAAGAAAATCGAGGGTGAAACCCAGAATTACAGAAAAACGGAGACATCAAAGTGGCAGAGCTAGCCCTATTATTAAGAGCAAACTCAGCCAAAGGCAAAAAGAGACCCAGTCATCCTGATCAGCAGACACAAAGCATCTTAGATAAGTCTCCAATGTCTGGTTTGTTCTCTCAGTTTGACCATTGGTCTGAGGATGAAATGCCGAGGAGAAAGACAATTGAACACCCAGTTTAGAACAAAAAGTCCTCCAAAATCTGGAAACAAACTGGACTCCTCTGTCAGACACAATGTTCTCAGGAATGCCGTGTAAACGAACCACGTGCTGAAGGAACAACGGCACCAATTCAGAGGAGGAAGGCAACTTAGGTAATGGCACAAGATGTATCATTTTGGAAAACCTATCACAAATTACCCAGATGGTGGTCATTCTCTGAGAAACAGGAAGATCGGAAATGAAATCCATAGAGATATGGGTCCATGGTCTCTTGGGCACAGGCAATGGCATCAACAAACCACTAGAGCGAGAGCAAGGCTTGGAGCGAGAGCAAGTCCCGCAGGACTGCACAAATTCCCTGACATCGCGAGACAAGGTAGGCCACCAAAAGGACCGACTAACCAAGTCTCTGGTACCAAAAATTCCGGGATGCCCAGCCAATGCGGAACAATGAATCTCAGACATCACACTCTTTTTCCATTGGTCCGGGACAAACAATTTTCCAACAGGGCAGCGCTCGGGCCTATCCTCCTGACACCCCTCCAGAGCAAGTCTCAAATTGGGCGAGATGGCGGAAAGAACTACACCCTCCTTCAAAATAACAGAGGGATCAGATAGCTCAGGAGAGTCCGCAAGGAAACTCCTCGAGAGGGCATCCGCCTTAACATTCTTAGTGCCAGGAAGAAAGGAAACCACAAAATTAAAACGTATGAAAAACAAAGCCCACCTGGCCTGTCTAGGATTGAGTCGCTTGGCAGATTCCAGATAGACCAGATTCTTATGGTCCGTAAGGACCACCACCTGATGTTTGGCTCCCTCCAGCCAATGTCTCCACTCTTCAAAAGCCCACTTCATGGCCAATAACTCCCGATTACCCACGTCATAATTACGTTCAGTAGGAGAAAATTTTCGAGAGAAAAAGGCACAAGGGTTACTTTTAGAGGTCTCTGGATCTTTTTGGGACAAAACGGCACCTGCCCCAATTTCAGAGGCATCAACCTCCACCTGAAATGGCAGAGAAACATCAGGCTGCCGTAGAACAGGAGCAGAAGTGAATCTCTGCTTAAGTTCCTGAAACGCAGAGACTGCCTCAGGAGGCCAATTCACCACATCAGAACCCTTTCTGGTCAAATCAGTTAATGGTTTAACAATAACAGAGAAATTACCAATAAATTTACGATAAAAATTGGCAAAACCCAAAAATCTCTGAAGAGCCTTTAATGAAGTAGGTTGGACCCAATCACAGATGGCCTGAACCTTGACCGGGTCCATTTCAATAACAGATGGGGACAAAATGAATCCCAGAAATGAGATCTTCTGTACGCCAAAAAGACACTTTGATCCCTTCACATACAGAGCATTCTCTCTCAAAATCTGGAATACAGTTCGAACATGTTTCACATGAGAGTCCCAGTCATTAGAAAAAATCAAGATATCATCCAAATAAACAATCAGAAACTTGTCCACAAAATCCCTGAAAATGTCATTCATGAAGGACTGGAAGACGGAAGGAGCATTAGTGAGCCCAAAGGGCATCACAAGGTACTCAAAATGCCCTTCAGGGGTGTTAAATGCCGTCTTCCATTCATCCCGTGCTTAATGCGAATAAGGTTATACGCCCCCCTGAGGTCAAGCTTGGTAAACCAAGTAGCGTTTTTCACCCTGGAAAACAGGTCAGAAATCAAGGGTAACGGGTATTGATATTTCACAGTAATATTGTTCAAGAGACGATAATCAATACACGGCCTTAATGAACCATCTTTTTTGGCCACAAAGAAAAAACCGGCACCTAAGGGTGAAGAGGATGGTCTGATATGACCCTTCTCCAATGATTCCTTGATATAAGACCGCATAGCGTCATGTTCAGGTACAGACAAGTTAAAAAGGCGACCCTTAGGGAATTTACTACCTGGCACTAATTCAATAGCGCAGTCATAGCTCCTATGGGGAGGTAAGGATGCAGATTTACTTTCGCTAAACACATCAGAAAAATCAAACAAAAAGTCAGGAACATCCTCAGCCTGGGGGGAGGCAGAAAAAACAGGAGTGTTGGTATTAACACATTGGCAGCCCCAACTGGTTACAGACACAGATTTCCAATCCAAAACAGGATTATGAGACTGTAACCAAGGGAAACCCAGCACGATAATGTCATGCAGATTATATAGAACCAAAAATTTGCAGCACTCCTGGTGATCAGGTTCAACCCTCATTATCACCTGAGTAGAAAACTGGGGTTTATTCTCAGCCAAAGGGGTAGAATCGATCCCCAGTAGGGGAATAGACTTCTGTAGGGGTATCAAGGGAAATCCACAACGTTTAGCAAAATCATAATCCATCAGGTTAATAGCTGCTCCAGAATCAACGAAAGCCTGAGCAGAAAATGAGGACAGAGAGCATATCAGAGTGACAGTTAATAAAAACTTAGTCTGAACACTACCCAAGACAACTGAGCGTGCAAAACGTCTTCCCCGCTTAGGGCAGACTGAAATAGCATGAGAGGCATCACCACAGTAGAAACATAACCCATTGCGCTTTCGAAACTCATGACGCTGTGCCCCAGACACCACTCCATCACACTGCATGGGCTCAGCAGCTGGCTCACAAGGCAACACCACTCCACGCATACTTCTCCGCTCACGCAAACGTCTGTCAATTTGAATCGCTAATGACATAGAATCATTGAGACCAGAGGGGACAGGGAATCCCACCATAACATCCTTTACATTATCCGACAGACCCTTCCGGAAAAGGGCCGCCAAAGCGTCGTCATTCCACTTGGTCAGGACTGCCCACCTACGGAATCTCTGACAGTATAACTCAGCGTCATCAAGACCCTGATTTAATGTCAACAAGGCTTTTTCAGCTTGATCAGTGACATTAGGCTCATCGTACAATAACCCCAAAGCCTGAAAAAATGCATCAACATCACTCAAAACAGGATCCCCAGGTATCAGGGAAAAAGCCCAATCCTGAGGATCGCCGCGCAGGAGAGAGATGACAATTTGAACCTGATGCGCTGCGTTTCCTGAGGACTTAGATTTTAAGGCAAAAAACAATTTACAGTTATTTTTGAAATTCTGAAACTTGGCTCGATCCCCCAAAAAACAAATCTGGCATGGGGATCCTAGGTTCCACAACAGGCAACCTAGCAAGATATGCAGCAATACTCTGAACCTCAGTGGCAAGCTGATCCACACGGCCAGACAACTGTGCAAACTCCATTGGGAGAAAAGATCCTCCCCAGCACCCAGAGATACAGAGGGAAAAAAAAAAAAAATGCAACAAACAGAAAAATATCTCTGACAACTTTTCTTCCTTCAAAATATTTTTTCCCTTCTGTGAGTACCATACAATTTTTAAGGCCGGTGATACTATTATGTTACGGTAGCTGAGGAGTGCAGGTAAAAAAGGAAATACACCAGAGCAGTTGGAATCTATGAGATTGCAGTACCCTGACTAACCACACCAACTAGAGGCAGCCGTGGAGCGTTCCTACGATGGTCCTAGACGCCTCGTCACAGCCTGAGAAACTAACTACACCTAAAGATAGAAATAGGAAAGCTATCTGCCCCGGAGCAGAACCCCAAAGATAATAGAAAGCCCCCAAACATGTAATGGCGGTTAGACAAGAGGAAATACTGACACAGAAAGAAAATAGTATGAGCAAACGCTGGGGCCCAAACTATCTAAATAGAAAAGGATAGGAAGGGTACTTACTGCAATCCCAGAAAACCCTGAAAAACACCAACTCTACTAATTTCAAAATCACCTGAGATCACACGACCTCTACCACCTAAATTAGTTCTCTGGTGTAACAAAAACAGCAGCCACTGAAAAAACTGGAAAAGCAAAAGTACAAAACACAGTGGCTGGACTAAACTGAGAGGGCAGAAGCCCCCGGAGGGGACCCAGAAGGCCCCCACAGAAGTGCAGGACCAAATGCAAAAATATAGCAAAAACACAAAACACGGATTTTGGTAAGAACTTACCTGTAAAATCCTTTTCAGCGAAGGAAGGAAGAGAGACACAGTAATTCATTACTGATGGGTAGGCGGAGCCCCAGATCAGGATGACACCTCAGATCAAAAGCGTGTTGACTGGCTGGCTCCTCCAGCTTGGGCTCCTCCTACTCAGCTCCTTCAGTCGTACCAAAGCTTTAGGGAAGAACCAAGATCACCAGCGGAGCAACATAACCCCTTCTGAAGGAACTTCAGAGAAAACACAAGAATACAGGTTATGCATGCAAAGTAAGCTAAAAACCACAGAGTTCCAGGTACTACTCACTGAACCTGACTACTGTGATGAGCTGGCGATGCTGGAACAGAGCCTTAGCGCGCTGACCTCAGCCCAGATATCGCAATCAGATAAGGGTCGCGCTGCATCTGAAAACATCAACACACTTCTGCCTTGGGAGGGTGCTGTGTCTCTCTTCCTTCCTTCGCTGAAAAGGATTTTACAGGTAAGTTCTTACCAAAATCCGTGTTTCAGCTGCAGATGGAAGGAAGAGAGCCACAGTAATTCATTACTGATGGGACGTCCCAAAGCAGTTCAAAAATAAGGGTGGGAAAAAACCAACAAAGGCAGAAACCCAACAACCTTAACAACAAAGCGCAACCAGCGCTAAACACAAGTTCATCCAGAACTTTAAACTACAGCTGCCTGCAGGACCCTACGTCCGAGGGCTGCATCAGCGGAAGCACTGACGTCCACTTTATAAAACTTTGTAAACGTGTGGACAGAGCGCCAAGTTGCCGCTCGGCAGAGCTGCACTGCCGAGGCACCTTGATGAAAAGCCCACGATGAGGCCACAGCTCTCGTAGAATGGGCTCGAATCTTAATCGGGCAAGATTCACCCCGAAGACGGTAAGCTTCCAAAATAGCTGACCGGATCCAACGAGCTATAGAATCCTTGGAAGCTCGTTGACCACGCCGACGACCTGCTGGAACCACAAACAGGGAGTCCGTCTTACGAAAACCTTGAGTAATAGATAGATAAAACTTCAAGGCCCGCACTAAATCCAATGTGTGCAAAGCTCGCTCTTTCACATTCTTCGGATCCGGGCAGAATGAAGGCAACACAATATCCTGGTTGACATGAAATTGTGACACCACTTTAGGCAAAAAATCACCCCGAGTGCGAAGCACCACACGATCCGGAAAAAACTCCAGAAAAGGAGGCGAACAAGAAAGAGCTGCCAACTCAGAAACTCTTCTCAAAGAGGTGACCGCTACTAGGAAGGCCACCTTCCAAGAAAGTAAAGAAAGACTAGCAGAGTCCATAGGCTCAAAAGGTTTATGCTGAAGAGCCTCCAAAACAAGGTTGAGCCGCCAAGGAGACACAGGTGTCTTCCGCGGCGGAAACTTACGAGCTATACCGCGGAAAAAGGAAAGCACGTCCCTACGCGAGGCAATAGCTCTCCGAAATAATACAGACAGAGCAGAAACCTGACCTCTCAGGGTGCTAACTGCCAAGCCCTTGTCTAACCCATGCTGCAGAAAAGCCAGCAAATTGGGAATGGAAAATTTCCTCGGATTCCGTGAAGACCCCGAACACCACGAAAAGAAGGTTTCCCAAGTTTTGTGGTAAATCCTAGTAGTAGCCGGACATCTGGCAGCTCGAAGAGTAGCAATGACCTCGGCTGAAAAACCTCTACGAGTCAACATTTCGGTCTCAAGAGCCACGCCGTCAAACGCAGAGACTTCAAGTCCGGATGACAAACGGGCCCCTGAGTCAACAGGTCCGGTCGAAGAGGAAGTGGAAATGGAGGTGCCGCCAACAGCGACATTAGCGTTGAAAACCACGTCCTCCTTGGCCAATCTGGTGCTATTAACATAGCCGGGATTCTCTCCAGTCTGATCCGACGCAGTACCAGAGGAAGCAAGGATATCGGTGGAAACACATAAATCAGCTCGAATTGATCCCACGGAGCCACCAGAGCATCCACCTCCACAGCCTTCCGGTCCTTGAACCTGGACATGAACACTGGTAGTTTGGCATTGAACCTGGATGCCATCAAATCCACTTGGGGAGTTCCCCAACGGGAGCACAGCATTGCAAAAATCTCCGGATGAAGACTCCATTCTCCGGGATCCATCTTCTCGCGACTGAGAAAATCCGCCGTAACATTCTGAACCCCTGGGATGTGGATTGCAGAAATGGCTGGAACCCTGGCCTCGGCCCAAATCAGGATCCGAGACACTTCCGCCATGAGCCTGGGACTCCTTGTGCCGCCTTGGTGATTGATATACGCAACCGCTGTGGCGTTGTCTGTCTGCACTCGGACCGGCAGACCGCTCAAAGGGACCGTCCAGTGTTGGAGGCAAAGGAAAATCGCCCTCAATTCCAGGATATTGATCGGTAAAACAGTCTCTTCTGATGACCATACTCCCTGAATCCAGGAATCGTTCCAAACACCCCCCAGCCCGTCAGGCTGGCATCTGTGGTTATGACCGACCATTTCGGAGGGAGGAAAGATTTCCCCAGGGATAAGGCTCCTGGACGTAACCACCATCCTAGAGACTCCCGCACCCTGCGAGAGATGGTGACACTGCAATCCAGCGATTGCGACTGATTCCAAAGACTCAGAATGAACCTTTGGAGAGCTCTGGAATGAAACTGGGCAAACGGAATTGCCTCCATGGACGCCACCATTAAACCCAGAAGACGCATACACTTGCGAAGGGACATTGTTATCGAAGACTTCATGATCTGTACATGTCGAAGAAGACATGACTGTTTGTCTGGAGGTAGAGACACCACTGCCCGTACCGTGTCGAAATGCATTCCCAAAAAGAGGATAGCTTGCGACGGTTCCAGAAACGACTTCTCCCAATTGACCAGCCAACCGAAGTCCTTCAGTAACTGAAGAGACAGATTGCGAGCTGTCACTGCTTCCTCCTCCGAGGATGCCACGATCAAAAGATCGTCCAGGTAAGGAAGAATCGTAATTCCTTGTCTTCGAAGAATTGCCATGAGAGGCGCCAGAATCTTTGTAAATACTCTGGGCGCCGAGGCTAATCCGAATGGCAGAGCCACGAACTGGTAATGATCCCGACCTATGGCAAAACGAAGAAAACGTTGATGAGCCCTTCCAACGGGAACATGTAAATAAGCGTCGCGGATGTCGATTGATACCAAAAAATCGTTCTGCGACAGGGCTGCCACAACGGAGCGAAGTGACTCCATGCGGAATTTCCGGGTGTGGACATGCCGATTCAATCTCTTGAGATCCAGAATCGGACGAAATTTGTCCTCCTTTTTGGGAACCACAAACAGATTGGAATAAAATCCTTTTCCCCGGTCTTCTGGCGGAACCGGTATTACCACACCCTTCTGAAGAAGGAATTCGACCTCTCGCTGCAGAGCGACCAAAAGCTCGGGTTCTGACGGAATGCGAGACTGGCAAAAGGTGTCTGGGGGTCGAGAAGAGAATTCTATGAAATAACCTGCTGACACGACCCGCGTTACCCATGAATCTGGAACGCGAGAAATCCAAGTCTCCTTGAAGTGGAGCAGGCGACCCCCCACTCGAGAGTCCTCGAGTGGACTCCTGGCGTCAGTCCGTCTTGGCGGGCTTCTTGTCAGTTTCCGCTTGTCATGACGGAAATTCTGCTTCCAGGGAATGCGAGATTTCTGGGAGGACTTTTTTGCTGAGAAAGAAGAACGCCCCCGATCCCCAAGAGGACTGAGCGAATCGACCTCGGCCCCGAAAGGGCCGCCGACCACTATATGTCCTGCCAGACACAGAGGCCATAGCTCTGCGTTGTGGTAACGTCGCTTCTTTTGCCTTTGCCTTGGTAATCAGTTCTGTGAGGTCAGACCCAAAAAGATGACCACCTTTATAAGCTAAGGCCAGCAAACCTTGTTTGGAGACCGCATCCCCAGCCCACTGTCTGAGCCACAGCGCTCTTCTGACTGTGATCGCCGAAGCCTGCGCCCTGGACAGAAGCGACGCAGTGTCCAGACCTGCATCATAGATATATCGGACTGCAGTGTCCAACCAT
>JARQOD010005054.1:0-50391 GCA_033576555.1 Oophaga sylvatica
GGGTTTTCACAGAAGGGTTTGAGCAAGGATATGTGAAACACTGGATGAATCTTTAGATTGTTGGGAAGTTTTAAACGAAAAGCAACCTGGTTAATTTTTGCAGAAATTTGAAAAGGTCCAATGAATTTCTGACCCAATTTGGAGGATGGCACATGTGTCTTAAGGTTTTTAGTGGACAGCCAAACTTTGTCTCCAACCTGAAGAGCAGGGGGCACTCTCCGATGTTTATCTGCTGCTTCCTTATATTCTTCCTGGGTCTTGAGCAATATCTCTGATAATTCCTTCTGGGATTCCTGTAATTTTGTAAGCCTGTCATTAACAGCAGGAATGGGAGTGTTCACTGGCAGATTAGGGATAAATACTGGATGTACTCCATAATTAGCAAAAAATGGGGTTTGAGATGTAGCGCTATGTATGGAGTTGTTGTAGGCAAACTCTGCTGTTGGTAAATAGTCCACCCAGTCATCCTGAAGATAGGAAATGAAGCAACGGAGGTATTGCTCCAAAGTCGGGTTCGTTCTCTCCGTCTGGCCATTGGACTGAGGATGGAAAGCGGTAGAAAGATTCACCGTGACTCCCAAGGCTGTACAGAAACTCTTCCAAAATTTTGACGTAAACTGAACGCCTCTGTCAGACACCACGCTGTCAGGAATTCCATGTAACCTGAATACCTCTTTGATCATCAGTTCTGCAGTTTTTTCAGCAGTAGGAATTCCTTCAGTTGGAATAAAGTGGGCCATTTTTGTGAGTCGGTCCACTATGACAAGGATGACGGTCATCTGTTTGGAAGGGGTAGTTCCACAATAAAATCCATGGAAATAGATCCCCAAGGCCTGGATGGAACTGGGAGTGGTTGCAAGAGTCCTAGAGGAGACGATCGTGGGGTCTTGTTTCGTGCGCATGTTAAACAGGTTGAAACATATTTCCTCACGTCCTTCCTACAATTAGGCCACCAAAAGAAACGAAGTAGTAAGTCTTGTGTTTTTGCAACTCCAGGATGTCCTGCCAGTTTAGAATCATGGACACTTTTGAGGACTTCAAGGCGAGAAGATTCAGGTACATATATTTGGTGTTTCTGCATCCAAAACCCCTCTTTGAATGAAAGATCGACGTCTTCCGAAGGATGGTTAAGGAAAGAGTCCTCTTGATATCCATCTTTAATTCTATTACCTAGTCCTCTAGAGTGCAATATTCCCAAAAAATTTTTAGGGCCTAGAATTGTATCATCATTACTAGACCTCTCCTGAGGTTCCGAACACATCCTGGACAGGGCGTCAGCCTGCCATTTCTTGAACCAGGCCGGTAAGAGATTATAAAATTGAATCTTGAGAAAAATAAGGCCCATCGTGCTTGTCTTGCAGACAATCTTTTTGCTGTACGGAGGAATTCAAGATTCTTGTGGTCCGTGAGGACAGTCACAGGGTGATTGGCACCTTCCAGAAGATGTCTCCACTCGGAGAAGGCAACTTTAATGGCTAACAGTTCTTTATTACCAATGTCGTAGTTCTTTTCTGCAGATGACATGGTGTGGGAAAGAAACGCACATGGGTGAAGTTGCATCTTGTCCCCAACTCGCTGAGACAGAATGGCTCCCACTGCAGAGTCCGAGGCGTCCACTTCGACAGTAAATGGCAATTCAGGATTTGGGTGTACTAACAATGGAGCAGACGTAAAAGAGTTTTCAACTTGTCAAAAGCCTCCTGTGCCTCCGGAGACCAGAAAAATGCTTTGGTCTTTTTTGTTAGTGTAGTAATTGGTAGTATGATCCGTGAAAAGTTCTTTATAAATTTTCGGTAAAAAATTTGCAAATCCTATGAAACGCTGGACGTCTTTTAAATTTCTTGGAACAGGCCAGTCTACTACAGCATTGATTTTGCCGGATCCATGCTCAAACCTTCTGGGGAGATGATATATCCCAGAAATTGGATACTGGTTTGTTCAAACTCACATTTTTCAAGTTTAATGTAGAGATGGTTCTCCTGTAGTCGTTCCAAGACTAACTGGACGTGCCTGCGATGCTCTTCCAAGGTGTCTGAAAATATAAGAATGTCATCGAGATAAGCCACAACGAATTGGTCCAAGAAATCTCGAAATACATCATTAATAAAATGTTGAAAGGTGGCTGGGCATTGCTAAGGCCAAAGGTCATAACAAGAGATTCAAAATGTCCATATCTCGTTCTGAAGGCGGTCTTCCACTCATCTCCTGGGCGAATCCGTATGAGGTTGTAAGCCCCTCTAAGATCCAGCTTCGTAAAGATTTTCGCAAACGGAGTCTCTCAAATAGTTCAGGAATCAAGGGTAGCGGGTAGCGATTCTTGACAGTGATATTATTCATCTC
The DNA here is from genome assembly GCA_033576555.1 of Oophaga sylvatica. NCBI lineage: Eukaryota > Metazoa > Chordata > Amphibia > Anura > Dendrobatidae > Oophaga > Oophaga sylvatica. The sequence continues at coordinate 2,341 of JARQOD010005054.1, forward strand.
TCTGTAGTCAATACATGGCCGCAGAGTGGAGTCTTTCTTTTCAACAAAGAACAGGGGTGCCCCAGCTGGAGATGTGGAAGGTCGAATAAAGCCTTTCTCTAAATTTTCATCCAGGAACTTTCTTAATACCTTCAATTCAGGTTCGGAAAGATTGTAAATCCGTCCAAATGGAATGGTTGCTCCTGGCAGCAATTCAATGGGACAGTCGTAAGGACGGTGAGGAGGTAATTGATCTGCTTTCTTCTTACTGCAGACATCAGAGAACTGCTGATATTGAGGTGGTAGTTTCTCTTCCTTCTCATGCGAAATCTCAGAGATTTGGACTTGTTGGAGAACAGGGGGTTCCTTATGACAATTATTCTTACAGTAGTCAGATGGAAAGGTGATGGTCCTTGATGCCCAGTTGATAGAAGGGTTATGGACTGAAAACCAGGGGATCCCTAGAATAACCGGAAATTTCGGAGATGAAATAAGGTGGAAACTGACAGCTTCATGATGATCCGGGTCGATACAAATCTCCAGTTCGATTGTCTCATGCGTGACAGGTCCAGAAGACAAAGGTGATCCATCCACAGTTTCCATTTCAATTGGTGTGGATTTGGTCCTACTGGAAATATTATTATCACGTGTAAATTTTAAGTCCATAAAATTTCCTCCTGCTCCCGAATCCAACAGGGCAGAGCATTGTATTTTTTGGGTGCCCATTACAACCTGAATGGGGATTACAAAATGAGATGATGTGGTATGTATTTTGTCTATTTCTGGCGTTACTGATGAGATAGTCTGCAAGATGGAATCCGACTGCTGAGAAAGGTCCGTATTGCTGGCAGACCTGTTGTTGGTAAAGGCTATAGTCCTTTTGTTAGGACAGTTGATGGCATAGTGTCCAGGGTCCCCACAATAGAGGCAGAGATGTTCTGCACGTCGCCTCTCCTTCTCCTGTGCAGAGAGTGGTCTTCGGATGACGTCGATCTGCATCGGTTCAGACACAACTTGCGTCTTTTCTTGGTGGTCTGATGCTGAAAATGAGAAGCCAGGGCTATTCCCAAGTGCTCGCAGTCTCTCCTTTCTCCTTTCAGTAAGTCTCTGGTCAATCCGGATACATAGTTGAATAAAGTCCTCCAACTGGTCAGGGGTCTCAACCCTGGCAAGCTCGTCTTTCACTGGTTCTGATAACCCTCGTCGAAATTGACTTCTCTGGGCCGCTGGATTCCAGGTGGTGTCGGCCACCCAGCGACGGAACTCCGATGTATATTCCGCAACAGAGCGACGTCCTTGGCGCAAATTATGTAATTTGGTTTCTGCTGTGGCACAGCGGTTTGGGTCATCAAAAACTTGATTCATAGCTGCGATGAAAGCTTCCAGGTCATTAAGGAGGGCATAGTCTTTTTCTACATAAGGTGAAGCCCAAGCAAGAGCTTCATCCGTCAGGAGATTTATCATGAAAAAAACTTTCTTCCTCTCATTGGTAAAGGGAGCAGGTTGCATCTGGAAGTATATGCGGCATTGATTGAGGAATCCTCGGTACTGCTTGCGATCCCCACTGAACTTTGCAGGCAGCGGCAGCCGCGCGTTTGATTCGGACCCTGAATTGCGCACGTCCAGTAGTTGTTTTTGTAGCTCAATTACTTCCTGTTGTATCGCCGTGAAATCAGTTTGTAACTTGGCATATTTTCCTTGAGAGTCAGTACAAAAACTTTGAAGCTCCGTAACTTGCCGCCTCAGGGTGTTCACAGCGGACTCCATTTTGGCGCGAGATTATTCTGTCAGGATCCCGTCTGGGTTGGAGCCGATGTTACTGCAAACACTAGGGAAGCAGAGGCAGGTAGCGTAGTCAGAAGGCAGGCCGAGGTCGGTACACAGGAAAGGCAGTGTTTGTAGCAGGGAAGCAGGCAAATAACGTAGTCAGGTGGCAGCCGGAGGTCGGTACACAGGAAAGGCAGTGTTTGTAGCAGGGAAGCAGGCAAATAACGTAGTCAGGTGGCAGCCGGAGGTCGGTACACAGGAAAGGCAGTTCGGTAGCAGAGGAGCAGGCAGATAACGTAGTCAGGTGGCAGCAGGAGGTCGGTACACAGGAGAGCAGTGTTTGTAGCAGCAGGAATAGCAGGAGAAAGAGCTTGACTAAAGGCTGGAAGCACAATAATCTCGCAATGACACACCCACAGGGCCAGGTTTATATAGGGTGTGTAATTGGCAATCAGAGGCCCAATCAAGAGAGCACTAGGTGTAGCCAATCAGGAAGAACAGTCAATGGTATCTGGGTTCAGCAAGGAACTTTGCAGCCAGCAGAATAGCTCAGATGGTAGAGCTGCTGGCCAGTGGACAAGAGGTACTGAGTTCGACTCCTGACACCACCATTATGTCCTTGCGAGTAGCTCAGATGTCCTTTTTTTTCCAAAATGTCCACCCACCCTGGACGAATGGGCCCAAGAGAGAACCTCCGGTCGCAAATTAGATGGTACAAAGGTCTTGCCCGGAGGGACAGACTCTAGCGAGACCGGAGCTACAGTTCTCAGGCTCTCAGAGGGGACAATAAGTCGTGGCTCCGCCTCCTCCTCCTCAGAAGACACAACGGAGCGAGAGAGAGCGTCAGCCCAAATGTTCTTCTCTCCCGACAGAAAATGGAGGGTGAAGTGAAAGCGGGAGAAAAACAAGGACCATCTGGCCTGACGAGAATTTAGCCGCTGGGCAGTTTGTAAATACACCAGATTTTTGTGATCTGTGAAGACTTGGAAGGGAAAGCGAGCCCCCTCCAACAGATGTCTCCACTCCGAGAAGGCCAACTTCATTGCTAGCAACTCCCTGTCCCCGATGGAATAATTCCTCTCCGCTGGTGTGAAAGTCTTAGAGAAAAAGAAGCATTTGTGCTTCCGACCTTGAGCATCCTTTTGGAAGAAGACTGCTCCAGCACCAACGGACGAGGCATCCACCTCCAATATAAATGGCTTATCAACATCGGGGCGATGTAGGATGGGAGCACTAGAGAAATGGGACTTAATAGAAGTGAAGGCCTTGGAGACCTCTTCAGACCACAATTTGGGAATTGCTCCCTTTTTGGTGAGGGCTACCACGGGAGCTACCAAAGTTGAGAAGTGAGGGATAAACTGGCGGTAGTAATTAATGAACCCCATAAAGCGCTGCACCGCCTTCAGAGAATGGGTTCTTGCCAGTCCATCACCGCCTATAGTTTGGCAGGATCCATAGCCAATCCCTGGGCAGAGATGATATAGCCCAGGAAAGGTAAGGACTCCTGCTCAAACACACATTTCTCCAACTTTGCGTAGAGGGAATTTGCCCGTAAGAGGTCGAAGACTCTGCAGTAGAGTTGAGCAATACTTTCCGATATCCAAAAGTATCGGAATCGGAATGGTATCGCCGATACCATTAAAATATCGGCGATACCCGATATCGATACCGGAAATCCAATGTAAGTCTATGGGAACAAAATATCATAACTAAAAAAAACCCCATTCTTTCCTTGTAAACACTAAATATACACACATAGAATACATATATATATATATATATATACATGTCATTGTGACATAATATATACATATATGTATAGTTTATACACTTCTACATAGTAAAATATCCTCTGATTCAATTGCCGGGTAAAGCCGGCTTCTGTGAAAAGACAGAAGCACCCGACATGAAATGACACTTGGTGTACATAGGGTTAACCATGTCTTTTCATGTCGTTTGCTATCTGATTTGCACAAACAATTACATCAGTCTATGTGTGCAAAATTTCACACCTCTAGGGGTTAATTAAAGGTGTAAATTCGTTGTAAAAAAAACGGACTTTTTTGCTACGAATTTACACCTTTAATTAACCCCTACAGGTGTGAAATTTTGCACACATAGACTGATGTAATTGTTTGTGCAAATCAGATAGCAAAGGACATGAAAAGACATGGTTAACCCTATGTACACCAAGTGTCATTTCATGTCGGGTTCTGCATTTTCACAAAAGCCGTCAATTGAATTAGCGGCTATTATACTATGTAGAAGTGTATGAACTATAAATATAAATATATATATATATGTGTCACAAATTCAATGACATGTATATATATATATGAGGTGTAAAATTGCTGAAAAAAAATGCGTGGGCTCCCGCCCTATTTTCGCAACCAGACAGACAAAGCCAGTGAGTGGGGGCAGATAATAATAGCCCAGAGAGGGACCATTATTTTTGGCCCCCCCCTGGCTACTAACATCTGCCCCCAGACACCCCAGAAAGGGCAAATCTCTAATTAGATTTGCCCTTTCTGGCACTTTGCCCGTCTATTCCCATTGCCCTGTAGCGGTGGTGAATGGGTTAATAAGGGTTAAAATGACCTTGCAATTGAAAGGTCACTTTAAGCCAGGTTAATAATTGAGAGCTGTCAATTAGACAACTATCAATTATTAATCCTATTGCATGAAATAAAAATAAAACACACACACTTTAATTAAAAATCATTTTAATGAAATAAAGACACATGTTTTTGACCATCTTTTATTTTACTGCAAAAACCATTTCCTGTAATAAAAATAAAATAAAAAAGCAAAATTATTCTTACCTAATCCCATGCACAGTCAGGTCCCACGGTGTAATCCTTCAGAAAGGGTTAATGTTTACTGCAGGGACCGCAGCTAATGCTGCAGCCTCACAGTAAACCCCCAAATGAATGAGTTCCTCTCCTGGCTGACAGGAGAGTAAAGGCTGGGTCTCACATAACGATACACCAGCGATCCCGACAACGATATGCACTTGTCAGGATCGCTGGTGTATCGCTACAATGATCGCTGCTGAGCTGCCAAACAGGCAGCTCAGGCAGCGATCTGGGACAGCGACACTGCGAGTAACATCGCTTAAGGGCCCGTCTCACATAGCGATATCGCTACCGTGATCGCTGCTGAGTCACTAGTTTTGTGACGCAGCAGCGAGCTCACCAGCGATATCGCTGTGTGTGACATTCAGCGACGATCAGCCCCCCTGCTGGGTATTGCTGATCGTCGCTGAAATGTCAGGACCTTTTTTTGATCGCTGGTTTCCCGCTGACAGGCACGCATCGCTGCGTGTGACAGGCGGGAGACCAGCGATCCGCTGGTAACCAAGGTACACAGCGGGTTTCCAGGCGCGGGGCTGTGCCTAGAAACCCGCTGTGTACCTTGGATACCAGCGCCCTGATGCAGGGGAGCTGGTATCCAAGGTACACAGCGGGTTTCCAGGCACCGCGCAGCGCTTGGAAACCCGCTGTGTACCTTGGATACCAGCTCCCCTGCATCAGGGCGCTGGTATCCAAGGTACACAGCGGGTTTCTAGGCACAGCCCCGCGCCTGGAAACCCGCTGTGTACCTTGGTTACCAGCGGATCGCTGGTCTCCCGCCTGTCACACGCAGCGATGCGTGCCTGTCAGCGGGAAACCAGCGATCAAAAAAAGGTCCTGACATTTCAGCGACAATCAGCGATACCCGGCAGGGGGGCTGATCGTCGCTGAATGTCACACACAGCGATATCGCTGGTGAGCTCGCTGCTGCGTCACAAAACTAGTGACTCAGCAGCGATCACGGTAGCGATATCGCTATGTGAGACGGGCCCTTAAGTGGAAAGCTTAATTGATTGCTTTCCACTTTCACTTCAGGTCAGCCAGGGACACAATCAGTGACGTCAGAGGGAACTGATTAACAAAAATAGGGGTTCCCTTCGAAAAAAAAATGGCGTGGGGTCCCCCTATTTTTGTTAACCAGCCAGATGAAGCAGACTGCTGAGGCCTGGATTTTCAGGCTGTTAAGGAGCCAAGATCCATGGACCTTGCCAGCCTGATAATACCAGGACACAGCAGTCTGCATATCTTGGCTGATTAACAAAAATAGGGATCCCCTCGAAAAAAATTGGCGTGGGGTCCCCCCTATTTTTGTTAACCAGCCAGATGAAGCAGACCGCTGAGGCCTGGATTTTCAGGCTGTTAAGGAGCCAAGATCCATGGACCTTGGCAGCCTGATAATACCAGGCCACAGCAGTCTGCATATCTTGGCTGATTAACAAAAATAGGGGATCCCCTCGAAAAAAATTGGCGTGGGGTCCCCCTATTTTTGTTAACCAGCCAGATGAAGCAGACCGCTGAGGCCTGGTTTTTCAGGCTGGTAAGGATCCAATATCCATGGACCTTGCAAGCCTGATAATACCAGGCCACAGCAGTCTGCTTAGCTTGGCTGGTTAACAAAAATAGGGGATCCCCTCGAAAAAAAAACGGCGTAGGGGTCCCCCTATTTTTGTTAACCAGCCAAGTAAAATGCAGACTGCTGCGGCCTGGTATTAAAAGACTGTCAAGGCCCATGGATTTTGGCCCTCAACAGCCTGATAATACCAGGCTACAGCAGCCCCACATTTGGCGCATCAAAAGATGTGCCAATTGTGGCACTTTACCCGGCTCTTCCCACTGCCCTGTAGCGGTGGCAAGTGGGGTAATAAGGGGTTAATGTCACCGTTGATTGCACGGTGACAATAAGCCCGGTTAATAATGGAGAGGCGTCAATAAGACACCGATCCATTATTAATCCCAAAGTTTTTAAATGTTTAAAAAAAAGACACAGCAAGAAAAAAGTCTTTTAATGAAATAAAAGAGACAACACAGTTTTCATTTCTTTTATTACTCTCTCATTCCTGCGACGCCATCGATCTCCTGTAAAAAAATAAAAAAAACAAACCAACAGTATACCACCTGTCCGACGCAGTCCATAGTAACGACAGTCCCACGACGATCCAGCTCTGCTACATCGGAATGACAGGCAGAGCCTGACATCCCGGCGCAGCACAGCTGATTACCTGCTTCCCCGGCGGTGACGTCATCGGACTGCTTTACGGCCGCGATTACCCAGCAGTCACTGCAGTTATCGCGAGAAACTGCATGTGACCGCCAGGGAGAAGAGGATGGCGGCCATTAAGCAGTCCGGGATGTGACCGCCGGAGATCTTCTGCCGGGTAAGTGCCGCTGACTCCTGACAGACCCGACCGATGGACACTGACAGTGACAGTGACAATCCCGATTCCGGTATCCGATATGACGAAAATATCGGAACTCGGAATCGGAATTCCGATACAGCCAATATCGGCCGATACCCGATATTTGCAGTATCGGAATGCTCAACACTACTCTGCAGACATCTCTCCGGTGGGAGTCAATATCTGGGGAAAAGATGAGAATATCATCCAGATAGACTACGACTGAGGTGGAGAGTATATCCCGGAAGATGTCATTAACAAAGTCTTGGAAGACGGCTGGGGCATTACAGAGCCCGAAAGGCATCACCAGATATTCATAGTGCCCGTCCCTGGTATTAAAAGCCGTCTTCCATTCGTCCCCCTCACGGATGCGAATCAGGTTATGAGCACCCCGCAGATCTAATTTTGTAAATACCCTTGCCCCCCGTAGCCTATCAAATAGCTCAGAAATCAGGGGCAGCGGGTATTTATTCTTGACGGTGATGGCATTAAGACCCCTGTAGTCGATGCATGTACATAATTCTCCGTTCTTCTTCTGCACGAAGAAGAACCCCGCCCCTGCAGGTGACACTGACTTCCTAATGAATCCTCTGCCAGGTTCTCCTGAATATATTGAGACATAGCCTCCATCTCCGGGAGAGAAAAGGGATAGACAGTCCCCGAGGAGGTTCTGCTCCAGGCAAGAGGTCAATAGGACAGTCATAAGGACGGTGAGGTGGAAGGATTTCCGCAGCCTTTTTGGAGAATACGTCTGCATATGACCAATAGTATTTAGGAAGTGAAGTAAGATCTGCGGGTATCTCTGTAGTGGCCACCTGACTGCATTCCCTCATACATCTGCCTTTACATGACTCACTCCAACCCAATATCCTCCCAGAGTTCCACTCAATGTGTGGGGAGTGGAAACGGAGCCAGGGCATCCCTAACGAAATCTCGTCTATTCCCTCGGGAATGACCAGAAGTGAGATAATCTCCTGATGGGAAGGGGACATTGACAATGTGAAAGGGATGGTCTGATGTGTGATTGGTGAAGGCAGTGTCGACCCATTCACTACTCGAACAGTCATGGGTTTGGCGAGCATCACCAGAGGTATAGAGTGGCGGAGCGAAGGTAGAAGATATGAAATTTCCTTCGGCTCCAGAATCCACACAAAGCGTGACTGTTAAAGTGGATGAGCCAAAATTGATTGTCCCCCTAAAGGACAACTTGGAGGCATGTACTACTGTGTCTAGTGAACCCCCCCAATGGTTACTAGACGTGGTCGTTTCCCGACCGCTGTGGACATTTATTAGCATAATGCCCTATTTATTGGCAAGCATTACAAGTCACAGATACTCGAGCGGCCCGAGACTTAGGTCTCGCTCAAGAAATCTCCATGGCCTCAGGGGAATCGGATGCCTGAATGGAAGATTCAAGAGGTCTGGAGAAGGTGGGTGCCTTCCGGAACCTCTGCCTACACTGGGCCCGCCCCAACCTCCGCTCGTAAAAACGGAGGTCGATGCGGGTAGATATGGTAATGAGCTCCTCCAGTGTGGCAGGAATCTCCCTGGTGGACAAGGCGTCCTTCACATGGTCTGCCAGTCCCTTCCAGTACACTGGTATAAGGACTTTATCTGGCCAGTCCAGCTCAGAGACCAGAGTCTGAAATTGGACGGCGAACTGGCTGACCATGGATGTACCCTGGGTGATTGCCAACAGTTGAAGAGCCGTATCGTGGGTGACGCGAGGTCCTAAAAAGACCTGTTTCAGAGTGTCCAAGAAGATTGGAGCACTCTGCACTACACGATCATTGCGCTCCCACAACGGCGTTGCCCACTCCAACGCCCTGCCCGACAAAAGGGATATGATAAAACCCACTTTCGCCCGCTCCGTGGGAAAACGTGCAGCCAGAAGCTCTAGATGTATGGAGCACTGACTGATGAAACCCCGACATTGTTTACTGTCACCGGTAAACTTGTCTGGCAGTGGGAGGCAGGAAATAGTCGGAGCAGTGGTGGCAATATGTGCGAACTCTGTTATTCCACAGAGCCGCTAGAAGGAATGCCGCAGCGCTATATGGCGATGTGTGCGAACTCACTTAACACCACTGAGTCGCAAAATAAACATGCTAGGGCGCTGTCTAGCGTTGAAAGCGAACCCTGTTATGTCACAGAGCCGCAGAGACAAACTTCTGTGTCCTGTCAGGCACCCAGGTACACAGTTGACTGCTAAGCGAACATAGAACGTGATTATGCGCTAATGTCCTCGCGGGAGTCACCCGCAATCTATGGCGTCTGAACGCCAGGCCCTGAATACACTAATCAAACTCCTCACCGGTTATGCCGGTAATCTAGGGCATCTAGGACACCGACCCTGACCAGCTAGCATACCAAGCTCCTCACCGATTAAGTCGGTATTGTAATGGCGTATTTCAGCCGCCCTAACCACACACACGCATGACCACACTGGCGCAAAGCATATAACGGTTGATACTAGTGCATGGCGGCTCAGCATTGCCACCCTTTTATAGTAACAGCTACAGGACCTGCCAGAAACAAGGACCAATGAGAAACTGTTCCAAAACACATTGTAGTTTCAGAACCTTCCTGGCGGACCAATAGGAGCTGCTGCAGTACCTGAACATGTGACCCCTGATCTCCAATGAGAGATCTTACCCTGGGCATGCTCAGAAGGGGAAACGCAGGACTTCGTCCCAAAGACGCCTGCTCCAGCACTGGCTACAATAGAAGATCCAGTAGGAGCAGCAGCAAGTCTCTGCACAGTACTGGAACAGGCAAGATGCTGGGACCGCCGTCTCTGCTGAGCAGGCTCCACTGCGGATGGAGACGAATGGGGGACCGCAGCGGGACTGGTTTGAGACTCCCCTTGTGCAGCAGCGGGAACTCGAACCCTAACACACTCCCCTTATGGTGGAGTGGCCAGAAATAGTAATCAGTGCGCTGCCATTGATTAATTGATATTTTCAAAAAATGTGCGCTGTCCCTGTAAGAGACCAGAGGGAGGCGCGCTCGTGTCCTAAGCATTCTCCCTGGAGGCCTGCTGGGAGCGTGCCAGGAAGTAGAGGAGAGAGAAGCAGCAGGACTCCGAGGGATAGACAGAGAGTGAAGATCCTGACAGGGACTTCTCAGAGGTACAGAGGCAGCCCCGGGAGCAGGAGCGGGTGAGGGGCAGAACTGGTATCGGGTGTAACACAGGGGTTCTCTAAACATGAAATGGCATCAGCTCTAGATTCCAGACAATTTTGCACTCAAAAAGTCAAGTGGTGCTCCTTTCCTTCCATGCCCTGCCATGTGCCCAAACAGTAGTTTTCCTCCACATATGGGGTATCGGCGTGCTCAGGAGCAATTTAACAATTTTGGAGTCAATTTTTTCCTGTTATCCTTGAGAAAATAAAAAAATTGGGTCTAAATTAGAGTTGAGCGATACTTTCCGATATCCAAAAGTATCGGAATCAGAATGGTATCGCCGATACCATTAAAATATCGGCGATACCCGATACCGATACCGGAAATCCAATGTAAGTCTATGGGAACAAAATATCGTAACTAAAAAAACCTCTTTCTTTCCTTGTAAACACTAAATATACACACATAGAATACATATATATATTGTCACGCGGTCTTATGATATGTGTACGATGTCAGTAAACTATTCTTAAAAGAACAACACTCTATACAACATATAGATTAGCAACATCAGCATGTAAATATAGAATAGATTTACCTGACACGATATCCGTTGAACTCAGGGTTAATCTTGAGGACTTGATACACTGTCACAGGAAAGAGGAGGACCGGGGGTCTAACCTGACCCTAAACTGGGGTCCTAACTAATCCCTCACCTTGGAGGTACTGATAATGGTTCAGAGGTCCAAGTCTCCAGCCTAACCCTGTCTCCTATCAGTCCCTGAACCCTGTAATCAGTACTAAGAAGGATTCTGATTACCACCAAAGGGATATGGGCTGATCTCTGCTAAATACACAGATTAGACATTTAAGACAGACTGGAGAAAACACAGACTTGCATACACACTCAAACACAGAAGGAAAATAAATGATCTGGGATATTAAACTCTAAGCAAGGTGAGCTTAAAACAACTAAGGAGCTCTTTAACTTAAGTCTATACAGATACAATCCTATCTGTGGTCTGCATGAAGAATTTCACTGGCAACTCCCAACACAGACAACCAGAGATTTAAAGGAAACCAATCAACAAATAATTAATTGCAGCCGGGAGAAAACTGCACCCAGTCCCAGAACTGAGCACAGACAGAATTAACTCCCTAACTGCCAAACACAAAGAAACAGCAACTCAGCTGTGAGAAGTCAGAATGTGCAACCGCGACGATCTTCGTGGCGATGCACACATGACAGTACCCCCCCTTCTACGAGGGGCCTCCGGACCCTCAGGGCCAGGTTTGCCCGGGTGAGTTCTGTGGAAGGTCCGCACCAAACGATCTGCGTTAATGTCAGACGCAGGAACCCACGTCCTCTCCTCTGGACCATACCCCTTCCAATGCACCAAGTACTGAAGGGACCGGCGATTCAGACGTGAGTCAATGATCTTTGACACTTGAAACTCCAAGTTACCATTGACCACCACTGGAGGAGGAGGTAGAGGTGATGGTATGACTGGTGCCACGTACCTCTTAAGTAATGACTTGTGGAACACATTATGAATTTTAAACGTAGGAGGGAGGTCCAGACGAAATGCCACAGGATTAATTATGGAACTGATCCTGTACGGCCCGATGAATCTGGGGCCCAGCTTCCAGGAGGGAACTTTAAGTTTTATATTCCTGGTAGACAACCATACCAGATCGTTCACATTAAGATCTGGACCAGAAACTCTCCTCCTATCAGCCATACGTTTATAACGGTTCCCCATAGCACTCAGATTATTCAATACACCTCTCCACACTGAAGCAAGTGACGACGAGAAACGCTCCTCCTCAGGAACCCCAGAAGGGCCCCCCCATTGAATGTACAAAACTGGGGATGAAAACCATATGTCCCAAAAAACGGGGACTTACCAGTGGACTCGCTCCGCCTGTTGTTAAGAGCGAACTCTGCCAGAGGCAAGAAAGAAGACCAGTCCTCCTGGTTCTCTGAGACAAAACACCGAAGATAAGTCTCTAGGCTTTGATTCAGACGCTCTGTCTGACCATTGGTCTGCGGATGAAAAGCCGAGGAAAATGACAATTGCATCCCCCGACGTAAACAAAATGCCCTCCAAAACTTGGACACAAACTGAGACCCCCTATCTGACACCACATCAGAAGGCAACCCATGAAGTCTCACAATCTCCCCAATGAACACCTGCGCCAGAGTTTTAGCATTAGGGAGGGCAGGAAGAGCAATGAAATGTGCCATCTTACTGAACCTGTCAACAACCACCAGTATGACAGTCTTCCCTGACGACTGAGGAAGGTCCGTGATGAAGTCCATAGACAAATGAGTCCATGGACGCTCCGGAAGTTTCAAGGGTAAGAGGGTCCCAGACGGACGGGTATGAGGGGTCTTAGAGCGAGCACAAACCCCACAGGACGCGACAAAAGTTAAAACATCTTTATTAACGTTAGGCCACCAAAACCGGCGAGAAAGGAGATCTAAAGTAGCCTTACTCCCTGGATGTCCTGCTAAAGCAGAATTATGATGTGCCTCAATAACCTTTTGTCTCAACTGATTTGGGACAAACAGTCTCCCTGGAGGTCCTGCAGGGCGTCCCCCTGAGCCTCTAACACCTCCTCCTCAAGCTCAGAACATACAGCCGACACTACCACCCCCTCCTGAAGGATAGGAATCGGGTCATCCATTTTCCCGGCCCCTGGGAAACTGCGAGACAAGGCATCCGCCTTAACATTCTTAGATCCAGGGCGATAAGTGACAACAAAATTAAACCTGGTAAAAAACAACGACCATCGAGCTTGTCTGGAATTCAGACGCTTAGCAGATTCCAAATACAGCAGGTTCTTGTGATCAGTAATGACGGTGACCGGGTGGACTGCCCCTCCAAAAAGTGACGCCATTCTTCAAAAGCCAACTTAATGGCCAAAAGTTCCCTATTGCCGATATCATAATTCCTTTCGGCGGACGACAATTTTTTAGAAAAGAAAGCGCACGGATGCCATTTACCAGGGGACGGACCCTGGGACAATATTGCACCCACCCCTACGTCAGACGCGTCCACCTCCACAACGAACGGCTGTGATGCATCTGGTTGGATGAGAACGGGTGCCGAAGCAAAACATTTTTTCAAAGAGGAAAAAGCTTGGCAAGCTTTGTCCGACCATTTAGAAAAATCCGTCCCTTTTCTTGTCATGTCAGTGAGAGGTTTGACAACAGATGAGAAATTACAAATAAATTTCCGGTAGTAGTTAGCAAACCCCAGAAAACGCTGCAGAGCCTTAAGATCCTCTGGCTGATCCCATTCAAGCACTGCTCTCACCTTTTCAGGGTCCATACGGAAACCGGAGGCTGACACCAAGAACCCAAAAACTGAAGTTCCTGTACGGCGAATACACACTTTTCCAGTTTGGCGTATAGTTTATTGTCTCGCAAGATCTGCAACACCTGTCTCACATGCTCCTGGTGAGACACAAGATCTGGTGAGTAAATTAAAATGTCATCCAAATATACGACCACAAACAGCCCCACCAGATGACGAAAAATGTCATTAACAAAATGTTGGAATACTGCTGGTGCAGTAGTCAGACCAAAAGGCATGACAAGGTTCTCATAATGTCCCTCCGGCGTGTTAAACGCCGTTTTCCACTCATCCCCCTCTTTTATCCTAATCAGATTATACGCCCCCCTGAGATCCAATTTAGAGAACCATTTGGCGCCAACAATTTGATTGAAGAGATCAGGAATCAGAGGGAGTGGATACGGATCTCGAACAGTAATCCGATTAAGTTCGCGGAAATCCAAGCAAGGGCGTAGGCCTCCATCTTTTTTCTTCACAAAGAAGAACCCCGCGGCCACTGGGGAAGATGAAGGTCTAATATGCCCTTTGGCCAGACTTTCCGAAATATAATCTTTCATAGCCTGCCTCTCAGGACCAGAAAGGTTATATAACCTAGCTTTAGGTAACTTAGCATCAGGAAGTAAATTAATAGAGCAGTCATACACGCGATGAGGAGGCAACTCCTGACACCCCTCCTCAGAGAACACATCCCCAAAGTCCTCCAAAAAAGGAGGCAAAGTACTAGGCACGACCGCACTGATGACTGTGTTCATGCAGTTACTTTTGCAAAACTCCCCCCATTGGCTTATATCTCTGGACTGCCAATTAATCACAGGGTTATGTTTAACCAACCAAGGAAGTCCCAACACAATAGGAGTAGGTAGACCCTCCAACACATAACAAGATAATAGTTCCCTATGTATTGCCCCTACCCGAAGGTCAATGTTATGAACCTCATGAACAAAGCTACCTTGGCCGAGAGGCCTGGCGTCAATGGAGAATATAGGGATCGGTTTGACCAATACACTCAGATGCATACCTTGAGCCTGAGCAAACTGAGCGTCAACCAGATTAGCCCCGGACCCACTATCAAGAAGAACAGAAAATCTCTCCACTCTCGTACCAACCACCACCTCCACTGGTACAAGGAACTGAGAAGAACTAGCGGACGAAATACATACTCCCAGGTTGTCGTCCATCACACAACCTGGGATTAACAGTTTTCCGGCGACTTTTTGCTCAACAAGGCATGGGATGGACATCCCCCAACAAAATGTCCCTCTTTCCCACAGAAGAAACACCTTCTAGTCCTGCGGCGTACCGCCAATCCCTCCTACGAAATGATGTCCCTCCCAACTGCATAGGCTCCTCCGAACAGACAAGGGGAACCTCAACATAAGGGACTTTAGTAGTAGGTGGAGTAACAACAGGGAGCGGAGTTACCTCGCACCTCTCCCGGAGCCGTCTATCAGTACGGATAGCTAGGGCCATAGCAGCCTCCAGTGATGGAGGAGAATCATACTGAGCCAAAACGTCCTTTAATTTGTCAGAAAGCCCATGACAAAACTGGCTCCTAAGAGCTGGGTCATTCCACTGAGTATCTGTGGCCCATCTACGGAACTCAGAAGCAAATTCCTCCGCCGGACGATCTCCCTGCTGTATCTTACGTAATTTTGTCTCAGCAAGAGAGACCCGATCTGGGTCATCATATACCAAACCCAGGGCAGTAAAAAATCGATCTACTGACTGTAGAGCCGGGGATCCCGGAGGAAGGGAGAAGGCCCAGGATTGAGGGTCCCCTTGTAGGAGCGAGATAACAATTCCCACTCTCTGCTCTTCACTCCCTGATGATCGAGGCCGAAGCCGAAAATACAATTTACATGCTTCCCTGAAGGTAAAAAATTTGTCTCGCCCACCAGTGAACCTGTCCGGGAGAGCTACTTTAGGTTCAAATCTGGTTTGCTCCGAGGGAGACAAAACTTTGGACTTAATGTCCGTCAGCTCCATGGATAATCCCTGCAACTGCAGAGCCAGCTGGGCTACTGGATCCATGGCAACTGGGAATAATTTTATTGGCCAGTGAAAATGTCACGCGGTCTTATGATATGTGTACGATGTCAGTAAACTATTCTTAAAAGAACAACACTCTATACAACATATAGATTAGCAACATCAGCATGTAAATATAGAATAGATTTACCTGACACGATATCCGTTGAACTCAGGGTTAATCTTGAGGACTTGATACACTGTCACAGGAAAGAGGAGGACCGGGGGTCTAACCTGACCCTAAACTGGGGTCCTAACTAATCCCTCACCTTGGAGGTACTGATAATGGTTCAGAGGTCCAAGTCTCCAGCCTAACCCTGTCTCCTATCAGTCCCTGAACCCTGTAATCAGTCCTAAGAAGGATACTGATTACCACCAAAGGGATATGGGCTGATCTCTGCTAAATACACAGATTAGACATTTAAGACAGACTGGAGAAAACACAGACTTGCATACACACTCAAACACAGAAGGAAAATAAATGATCTGGGATATTAAACTCTAAGCAAGGTGAGCTTAAAACAACTAAGGAGCTCTTTAACTTAAGTCTATACAGATACAATCCTATCTGTGGTCTGCATGAAGAATTTCACTGGCAACTCCCAACACAGACAACCAGAGATTTAAAGGAAACCAATCAACAAATAATTAATTGCAGCCGGGAGAAAACTGCACCCAGTCCCAGAACTGAGCACAGACAGAATTAACTCCCTAACTGCCAAACACAAAGAAACAGCAACTCAGCTGTGAGAAGTCAGAATGTGCAACCGCGACGATCTTCGTGGCGATGCACACATGACATATATATATACATGTCATTGTGACATATATATATATACATATATTTATAGTTTATACACTTCTACATAGTAAAATAGCCTCTGATTCAATTGCCCGGGTAAAGCCGGCTTTTGTGAAAAGACAGAAGCACCCGACATGAAATGACACTTGGTTTACATAGAGTTAACCATGTCTTTTCATGTAGTTTGATATCTGATTTGCAGAAACAATTACATGCGTGTAAGTGTGCAAAATTTCACACCTGTAGGGGTTAATTAAAGGTATAATGTAAGGTTCTGTGTATCTGTTTCTGAAACTCAGTTTGTTCGTCGGCCATTTTGCTTTCTGTTTTGCTGCAGCTATCTTGCCCTCAGTCAAAATGGAGTTTTCCAGCTTGCATGTTCCCGCCCTGATTCTCTCCGTTTGCTTCTTAAACAGCCACAGCTGAGCAATCAGTGCTTCAGAATCTAGCCTGCAGTGAACCTGTGTTCTGACTCCTGAAGCCTTGGACCTTGTACTCCAGCCATTCCTACTGAGGAACTCTGAAGCACTTGTGGACTGTGAACTCTGCTCTTGAGAGCCTCACGTTTGCATGGACTTGCGGTAACAGAGAAGAAGATCTGAATCTGTTGTGGAGAGTTATTGCTGAGCTTAGATTACTCTGGCCTGCTGTGTCTCCTGCTTCTGTGTTTGCAACCTGTGTGTTTATTTTTGCCAATTTGTATGAAGCAATACAAGACTTTCTTTATCAACCTGTGTCTCAAGTATTTTCATCGCACCCAAGCACAAGACGCTATATGAACTGTACCACATACATTACAAGATTCTGAAGCCAAACGTTAGTGTCTGCTGGGTCTGGAAAGGCTTGTCTGCTGTACTGTGGATATCGGATGTCCGGTTGTACTTTCTGTGATGACAGTGGTTGTGACTTCTCACAACCATTCCAGGTGAGCAATTCCCTTAAGTTTTTTTTTCTGCAGTGTTATCACAGGTAAACACTATTGTTTTTTTTTTTTTTTCTTCTCTTTTTGTCTGCTGAAACTCTGGATATCAGATGTCTGGTTGAAAGCTTTCTGTGATGATAGTGGTTGTGACTTCTCACAACCATTCCAGGTGAGCAGTTCCCTTAAAGTTTTTTCTTTCTTCAGTGTTGCCACAGGTGAACACTATTGTTTTTTTTTTTTTTTCTCCTCTTCTTCCAGTATCCTGTCTTAAAAGATCTGGAAAATGGAGGCCCGCATAAAGGAACTTTGCGGAGTGACTGATAATATCCTTGCAGATTTGCAGAATATAAAGACCCATTTTACAAATCTTCAGGACCTAAATAATCACAATTTGCAAGTGGTTGGACAGACTACCCAGGATTTGCGAGCCAGGATTGAGGTTCTGGAGGGGCGAGTCCAGGCTCCTGCCGTGGGCCCGAGTTCTGGGATTCCCAAGTTGCCCCCTTTTCGTTTTGGTGGTGAACGTGAAAAATTCAGGGGATTTGTTAATCAATGCAATCTTTTTTTTTCTGCACATGCTTCACAATTTCCTACTGAACGATCTAAAGTGCTTAATATAATTATGTTGCTTACCAACAAGGCTTTGATGTGGGCAAACCCTCTGATTGAGACTGAGGATGATTGTTTGAATCACCTTGATGATTTTATTTCAGCCATGGGGCAGGTGTTTGATGACCCCAATCGAGGTGCAACAGCTGAAGCAGCCATGTTAGCTTTGCGCCAAGGTAAGCACTCGGTAGCTGAATATGCCTTGGATTTCAGGAGATGGGCCCTTGATACCACCTGGGACAATTCCGCCAAAAAATCTATTTTTCGAAAGGGGTTATCCCCACTGATTAAGGATGAACTTGCTCGTGCCGACCCTCCCACTGCGTTAGGTGACTTTATTAACTACTGCATCCGTATTGATACTCGTTTAACTGAACGCAGGCAAGAGAGATGGTTTGAAAGCAATCGTACTAACCTTTTCCTACCTTCCTCTCCAGCTAAGGAACCTTTGAATAGGATTACACGGGAACCTGAACCTGAACCCATGCAGGTAGACTCTTTACTACGACGGGTTAGTGATGCACGCAAGGAACATCGTTTTAAGGAGAATCTATGTTTTTATTGTGGTAAGTCAGGGCACTTTATTATTAACTGCCCCAGCCGTTCTCGCAAGACTACTGCAGCACTCATTCATTGTGAGTGTTGCGAGAGGGGATCTGTCAGGTCCGAGCCTCAGGCTCCAGAGAGATCTGCAGCAACAGATCTTGATTTCTCGGACTTAAACTCCGTTACCTCTGAGGACGTTGACTGTGTAAATGCTGCCATCTTTCAAGTTTCCTCAGCGGTGTCCCAGCTGAGTTGTAAAAAAAACAATTCTCACTGTTTTCTTTCCATCAAACTCTGGGTTGACTCAGCCTGGGTGTCTAGCTCTGCTATGATCGACTCAGGTGCAAGTGGAAATTTTATGGATGTCTCCTTTGCTCTGAAACAGGGAATACGTTCAGTGAAGAAGGCTACTCCAGTACAGATGGAAACTGTGGATGGCTCCCTGCTGACCTCTGGACCAGTGGATCAGGAAACAGAGCCTTTAAAGGTTCTTATGGGTAAAGATCATCAAGAGAAACTGTCCTTTATGCTTATCTCTTCTCCTCACTTTCCCATTATTCTAGGGCTACCATGGCTACAGGCTCAGAATCCTACCATTAACTGGGAGACCAAGGAATTACACTTTCCAGAGAAACAGATGAGTCCAAAAATTTCAGCTTGCTCTGTTCCTAAAGGAACCATGTCAGTCCCTGAACTACCAGCTGTATACCAGGACTATGTGGATTTATGTGACAAGAAGAACGCTGACCAGCTTCCTCCTCACCGTCCATATGATTGTCCAATTGAATTATTGCCTGGAGCAGAGATACCTTTTGGTAAGATCTATCCCCTGGGGGGGCCCGAGCTGAAGGCTTTAAAAGAGTACATAGACGAAAATCTAGCCAAGGGCTTCATACGCCCCTCTTCATCTCCTGCAGGGGCACCCATATTCTTTGTAAAGAAGAAAGATGGATCCCTGAGACCATGCGTAGACTATAGGGAACTCAATAAGGTTACTATTAGAAACCGTTATCCATTGCCTTTAATCCCTGAGTTATTGGAGAGAGTGCGACATGCCAAAATTTTTTCTAAACTAGATCTTCGTGGGGCCTATAACTTAGTCCGTATTAGACCTGGGGATGAATGGAAGACTGCATTCAGGTCATGCTATGGACACTTTGAATATCTAGTTATGCCTTTTGGTCTGAGTACCGCCCCAGCCACTTTCCAACACTTGGTGAATGACATCTTCAGGGATCTCCTGGATACATTCGTGGTAATTTATTTGGATGATATTTTAATTTTTTCTAACTCCACAGAGGAACATCATGGACATGAGAGAATGGTCTTGGAACGTCTAAGACAAAATCATCTTTACATCAAGCTTGAAAAGTGTGAATTCCATAAGACCGAAATTCAATTTCTGGGGTATGTACTGTCTACACAAGGAATTAGTATGGATGGAAGTAAAACCCAAGCCATCAATGATTGGCCAAGTCCTAGAAATGTGAAGGAGGTACAGCGCTTCATCGGGTTTGCAAACTTCTATAGACGTTTCATTAGAAATTTCTCTGAGGTAGTGTCACCTATCACCCAACTTACCCGGAAAGAGTCTAAGTTCTCCTGGACTCCCCAAGCCCAGGAAGCATTTTCCCGTCTAAAAGATAAATTTACCACTGCACCTATCCTAGTACATCCCAACCCAGAGCTTGCCTTCATAATAGAGGTGGATGCTTCAGACTGTGCCGTGGGAGCTATACTCTCTCAGAGAACAGGTGAGAAGAATGTCTTGCATCCCTGTGCCTTCTTTTCCCAGCAGTTGTCTTCGGCTGAGAAGAACTACGATGTGGGCAATAGAGAGTTGTTGGCCATTATTGCCGCCTTCAAAGAATGGAGACACCTTCTTCAAGGAGCTGCACAGCAAATAGTCGTTCTGACAGACCATCGTAATCTTGAGTTTATCAGGTCGGCTAAGTGCCTGACTCCTCGCCAGGCTCGCTGGAATCTTTTCTTAAACCAATTTAATTTTATTATTTCTTATAGACCAGGATCGCGCAATGGAAAGGCTGATGCACTCTCTAGGATTTACTCAGCAGAGACACGTCCAATTACTCCTCCTAAGACTATTCTTCCTGACTCTAGATTCCTAGGAGTGATTCATCATCAAGACCTAATTAAAGACATCAAGGAAGCATACCATGCGGATTCTTTTTTGGCTCAACCCCCAAGGGACGTAAGTCTTGTCTTTAAGAATGGTGTGTGGATTCTGGGACAACGTCTGTATATACCTGAAACAGTCAGATTGAGAGTATTGCAACTCATTCACGATTCCAAAATAGCCGGGCATAGAGGAATTCTAAAGACACAGGAATTTCTTTCTCGTTTCTTTTGGTGGCCCACTTGTAGGAAGGATGTTTTGGACTATGTCACTTCGTGTGAGGTCTGTGCAAGATGCAAAACACCTCGCTCTTCACCAACTGGTCTGTTACAGCCTCTTCCCACCCCGTCCCGCCCGTGGGGATCCATTTCTATGGACTTCATTGTGGAGTTACCAACCTCTCAGGGGAAGAACACTATTCTAGTGGTGGTTGACCGTCTAACAAAGGCAGCTCATTTTATCCCTTGTGTCGGCTTACCCACTGCAAAACAGACATCAGATTTGATGATTAAAGATGTGTTTCGCTTACATGGAGTACCGGATGAGGTTATTTCGGATCGAGGGGTGCAATTCACTTCTAGGTTTTGGCAAAATTTCTGTGCAGCATTGGACATTAAAGTAAACCTTTCTTCTGCTTTTCATCCCCAGACTAATGGACAAACCGAACGAACCAATCAAACCCTGGAGCAGTATCTCCGCTGCTTTATCTGCCACCTACAGGATGATTGGGTGGATCTACTTCCATTGGCTGAGTTCTCTTACAACAACTCTCAGAGTGCCTCCACTAAACAGTCTCTTTTTACTCTAATCTAGGTTATCATCCTAACATTCTACCACGATTTCCCATAGAGACGCCTTTGCCAGCAGTGGCTGAAAGAGTCACGACTTTACAGAAGAATATGGATCTTCTAAAGGAGAATCTGGAATCGGCTCAGGAAAGGTACAAGAAGGCAGCAGATAAATTTCGTAAACCTGCACCAGCTTTTAAGGTAGGAGACCTGGTCTGGCTGTCAACCAGAAATCTTAAGTTAAGGATTCCATCGTCTAAGTTGGGACATAAGTACATTGGACCCTATAAAATCAGTAAGATTATAAGTGCCGTTGCTTGTCGTCTTCAATTGCCCAGAACTATGAGAATCCACCCTGTCTTTCATGTATCCCTACTAAAGGCTGCGACACCCAATACGTTTCCTGGACGTTCTTCTCCTTGCCCTGACCCAGTGCTAGTCGATGGTCAGGAGGAATTTGTGGTGGAAAAGATTTTAGTTTCCAGGTTGTATAGAAATCAGTTACAATATCTGATTAAATGGCAGGGCTACCCAGTGGAGGACAACTCATGGAGCCAGTCAATAACGTTAATGCTCCTCGCTTGCTCCGTCAGTTTCATCAGAGGTACCCACACAAGCCTGGTCTGAGGTCATCCGGAGGTTGTCCCTAAGGGGGGAGTAATGTAAGGTTCTGTGTATCTGTTTCTGAAACTCAGTTTGTTCGTCGGCCATTTTGCTTTCTGTTTTGCTGCAGCTATCTTGCCCTCAGTCAAAATGGAGTTTTCCAGCTTGCATGTTCCCGCCCTGATTCTCTCCGTTTGCTTCTTAAACAGCCACAGCTGAGCAATCAGTGCTTCAGAATCTAGCCTGCAGTGAACCTGTGTTCTGACTCCTGAAGCCTTGGACCTTGTACTCCAGCCATTCCTACTGAGGAACTCTGAAGCACTTGTGGACTGTGAACTCTGCTCTTGAGAGCCTCACGTTTGCATGGACTTGCGGTAACAGAGAAGAAGATCTGAATCTGTTGTGGAGAGTTATTGCTGAGCTTAGATTACTCTGGCCTGCTGTGTCTCCTGCTTCTGTGTTTGCAACCTGTGTGTTTATTTTTGCCAATTTGTATGAAGCAATACAAGACTTTCTTTATCAACCTGTGTCTCAAGTATTTTCATCGCACCCAAGCACAAGACGCTATATGAACTGTACCACATACATTACATATAAATTCGTTGTAAAAAAAACGGACTTTTTTGCTACGAATTTACACCTTTAATTAACCCCTACAGGTGTGAAATTTTGCACACTTACACTCATGTAATTGTTTGTGCAAATCAGATATCAAACTACATGAAAAGACATGGTTAACTTTATGTAAACCAAGTGTCATTTCATGTCGGGTTCTGCATTTTCACAAAAGCCGGCAATTGAATTAGCGGCTATTATACTATGTAGAAGTGTATGAACTATAAATATATATATATATATATATATATGTGTCACAAACTCAATGACATGTATATATATATATGAGGTGTAAAATTGCTGAAAAAAAATGCGTGGGCTCCCGCCCTATTTTCGCAACCAGACAGACAAAGCCAGTGAGTGGGGGCAGATAATAATAGCCCAGAGAGGGACCATTATTTTTGCCCCCCCGGCTACTAACATCTGCCCCCAGACACCCCAGAAAGGGCAAATCTCTAATTAGATTTGCCCTTTCTGGCACTTTGCCCGTCTATTCCCATTGCCCTGTAGCGGTGGCGAATGGGTTAATAAGGGGTTAAAATGACCTTGCAATTGAAAGGTCACTTTAAGCCAGGTTAATAATTGAGAGCTGTCAATTAGACAACTATCAATTATTAATCCTATTGTATGAAAGAAAAATCAAACACACACACTTTAATAAAAAAGAAGTTTAATGAAATAATCACACAGTTTTTGACCATATTTTATTTACCTGCTAAAACTATTTCCTGTAATAAAAATAAAATAATAAAGCAAAATTATTCTTACCAATCCGATGCACAGTCAGGTCCCACGGTGTAATCCTTCAGAAAGGGTTAATGTTTACTGCAGGGACCGCAGCTAATGCTGCAGCCTCACAGTAAACCCCCAAATGAATGAGCTCGTCTCCTGGCTGACAGGAGAGGAAGTGGAAAGCTTAATTGATTTTCTTTCCACTTTCACTTCAGGTCAGCCAGGGACACCATCAGTGACGTCAGAGGGAACTGATTAACAAAAATAGGGGTTCCCTTCGAAAAAAAAATGGCGTGGGGTCCCCCCTATTTTTGTTAACCAGCCAGATGAAGCAGACCGCTGAGGCCTGGATTTTCAGGCTGTTAAGGAGCCAAGATCCATGGACCTTGCCAGCCTGATAATACCAGGCCACAGCAGTCTGCATATCTTGGCTGATTAACAAAAATAGGGGATCCCCTCGAAAAAAATTGGCGTAGGGTCCCCCCTATTTTTGTTAACCAGCCAGATGAAGCAGACCGCTGAGGCCTGGTTTTTCAGGCTGGTAAGGATCCAATATCCATGGACCTTGCAAGCCTGATAATACCAGGCCACAGCAGTCTGCTTAGCTTGGCTGGTTAACAAAAATAGGGGATCCCCTCGAAAAAAAAACGGCGTGGGATCCCCCCTATTTTTGTTAACCAGCCAAGTAAAATGCAGACTGCTGCGGCCTGGTATTAAAAGACTGTCAAGGCCCATGGATTTTGGCCCTCAACAGCCTGATAATACCAGGCTACAGCAGCCCCACATTTGGCGCATCAAAAGATGTGCCAATTGTGGCACTTTACCCGGCTCTTCCCACTGCCCTGTAGCGGTGGCAAGTGGGGTAATAAGGGGTTAATGTCACCGTTGATTGCACGGTGACAATAAGCCCGGTTAATAATGGAGAGGTGTCACTAAGACACCGATCCATTATTAATCCCAAAGTTTTTAAATGTTTAAAAAAAAGACAGCAAGAAAAAAGTCTTTTAATGAAATAAAAGAGACAACACAGTTTTCATTTCTTTTATTACACTCTCATTCCTGCGACGCCATCGATCTCCTGTAAAAAAAGAAAAAAAAACAAACCAACAGTATACCACCTGTCCGACGCAGTCCATAGTAACGAGTGTCCCACGACGATCCAGCTCTGCTACATCGGAATGCCAGGCAGAGCCTGACATCCCGGCGCAGCACAGCTGATTACCTGCTTCTCCGGCGGTGACGTCATCGGACTGCCTTACGGCCGCGATTACCCAGCAGTCACTGCAGTTATCGCGAGAAACTGCATGTGACCGCCGGGGAAAGATGATGGCGGCCATCAAGCAGTCCGGGATGTGACCGCCGGAGATCTTCTGCCGGGTAAGTGCCGCTGACTCCTGACAGACCCGACCGACGGACACTGACAGTGACATTCCGATTCCGGTATCCGATATGACGAAAATATCGGTACTCGGAATCGGAATTCCGATACAGCCAATATCGGCCGATACCCGATATTTGCAGTATCGGAATGCTCAACCCTAGTCTAAATTAAATTTTTTGTGAAAATAGTTTCATTTTCCTTCCACATTCCATAAATTCCTGTGGAGCACCTGTAAAATTAATTTAATTCTTGAATGATGTTTTGAGGACTTTGAGGGGTTCAGTTTTTAGAATGGTGTTACTTTTGGATATTTTCTGTCATTTAGACCCACAAAGTCACTTCAAATTTAATGAGGTCCCTAAAAAATGATTTTGTACATTTTGTTGTAAAAATTATAAATCTCTGGTCAACTTTTAACCCTTCTCAATTCCTAACAAAGAAAATTATGCTTCAAAAATTGTGCTGATGTAAAGTAAACATGTGGGAAATGTTATTTATTAAGAATTTTGTGTGACTTAACTCTCTAGTTTATGGTTACAAAAATGAAAAGTTTAAAATTAGCAAAATTTTCTCCAAATTTCCAATTCTTTCTCACAAATAAACGCAAGTCTCATTGAACAAAGTTTACCACTATCATTAAAGTTCAATATGCCACGAAAAAAAGCCTCATAATCAGTGGGATCCATTGATGCATTTTAGACTTATTACGACATAAAATTACACTGTTTAGAATTGTAAATTTTGGCATGGTCATGAAAGTGAATATAGGATTGGGGGTGATGGGGTAAAAAGACTCAGCAGAATACAGTGTTCATTATTGGCACCCCTTCATTGTTTTCATAGACAGTACAATATCTTCAGAAATAAATGGAAATGTACCAAAGTTACATCCTCAGAAATTTTTAATTAGTTGTCCAAAGTAATACAACAATAAAATATTGTTTTTCAAATTACATTGTTGCAATTTAAAAGAATTAAGAGCATGTGCAGCAATAAAGGCACCCCTAATTAATACTTGGTTGCACACCCGTTGGCATAGTGCATGGCATACTGTAGCAATCAATAAGCTTCTTGCAGATGAGATCTGGTATTTTCTTCCACTCTTCCTTTGCAGTTTTTTCAAGTTCTTGAATGTTTGCAGGGTTCTTTTTCTCAATGGCAGATATCATCTCACCCCAAAGATTTTCAATGGGAGTGAGGTCAGGACTCATTGCTGGCCATTTTAAAACAGTCCATTTTTTTTCTTTCAACCATTCCTGTGTACTTTTGAATGTGTGCTAACATTGGGTAGGACATTTTGCTCTAAAATCTCTTGATAATTCTTTAATTTCATGATTTTTACGATATGGTCAAGGCCTCCAGGACCAGACATGGCAAAGCAACCCCACAGTGTTATCAATTCTCCATCATGCTGTGTTCTTTTCTTTATAAGATTCATTGTGCTGTCTGTTGTTTTGCATTGCCAAAAAGCTTTATTTTTGTTTCATCTGTCAAAAGAACATTTTCCCAGAAGGATTGTGGCTTGTCAAGGTACTCTTTGGCAAAGATCAGTCATTCATTTTTATGTATTTTCTTCAGCAATGGTTTCTTCCTTGGCCTTTGCCCATAAAGGTCTGCTTGGTTTAGTGTGCGGAGTACGATACTTGTTGAAGCCATAACCCCAAACTGTTCCAGTTTGGCCTTCAGGTCTTTGGATGTTTGACGTGGTGCTTTTAACACCATTCGCACCAAACTTTGAAGACTTCTTTCAATTTTCCTCACCCCCCCCCCACCGTCCAGGGTGGTTCTTGATGGTTTTATGCTTGACAAACTTAATTGATTACTGTTGAAACTGGGATATCAAGGTCTTTGGAGATGGCCTTATACCCTTTGGAAGTTTTGTGTTCTGATGTCCTCAGACAGCTTCTTTGTCTTCACCATTGTGACAAAGGAACAGGGCCTAACATGTGGCTTTTTAAAACACTGAAGTTATCATTCAATGGCTAATTCATGTTAGGGCTGGCAGAACGCACCAAATAAATATATATAATAAGTGCGTTCGCAGCCCAGGGTCCACCGTGCAGGCAGAGCCTGCTGCTATTAAGATGGCGGTATAAGCGAACTCTATAACTTCACAGAGTCGCAAACATAGATGCTGTGGCACTATATGGCGGTATAAGCGAACTCTGTTACAACACAGAGTCGCTGAGGTAGAGATGCAGAGATAGAGACTGTGTCCTGTTAACACAACAGGGGTACACAGATAACTGCTGTGCAGATAGCAGTCTGTGGTCATGCAGTCAGCAACGCAAACAAGCAACTCCTCACCGGAGTAGCCGGTATTCTAGAGGCTACTTCAGCCAAGCCCTGAACACGTGCATACAAATCTCCTCACCGGAGGTGCCGGTATTCTAGGGGTTTATTTCAGCCGACCCCTAACCACATGCGTGCATGATCATACTGGCGCAAAGCACATAACACAATTGATACTAGCGCACGGCCGAGCGGTCATGCGCACCTTTTATAGTAGCAGCTACAGGACCTTCCAGAAAAGGACCAATGAGAAACTATTCTAGAACACAAGCAGTTTCAGGACCTTCCTGGCAGACCAATGGGAGTCGCTGCTGTAACCGAGCATGTGACCCCTGATCTCCAATGGGAGATGGGCATGCTCAGATGGAGAAGCGCAGGACTTAGTCCCAAAGACGTCTGCTCGCCGCTGACCAGTACTGGCTACAATAGCAGAACCTGGAGAGGCAGCAGTAATCCTCTGCACAGTGTTAGACTGGGCGAGACACTGGGACCGACGTCTCTACTGAGCAGAGTCCACTGCGTCCGGCGACGGATGGGAGACCGCAGCAGGGATGGTTCGAGATTCCCCTTGTGCAGAAACGGGAATTCGACCCCTAACACATGTGATTCTCATTTGTGATTTACCCCAGTCAAGTAAAAATGTGCTTCCATACTAATTTAACCCCTTTCTTACCTCGGACGTACTATTCAGTCCGGGGTCAGATCCCTCACTTTGATGTGGGCTCCAGCGGTTTTGAACAGCTTACATGTGCCCGCAATAGGTGCAGGTGGAATCGCGATCCACCCACGCCTATTAACTAGATAAATGACGCTGTCAAACGCTGACAGCGGCATTTAACAAGCGCTTCCGGCAGCCTGGCCGGAAATACGCGCATCGCTGACCCCTTCACGTGTTCGGGAGTTAGCGATGCGTTGCATAACAACCAGAGTTCTCCTTGAGACCTCTATGGTTATTTATGCTGGATTGCTATGTGCGCCACCCTGTGGTCGTCGCTCATAGCAATGCTGTAATTCTGCTGCATATAGGCGATCTAATCATCGCCTGTATGTAGCAGAGGCGATCGAGTTGTGGCAGCTTCTAGATTCCCATGGAGGCTATTGAAGTATGCCAAAATTAAAAAAAAGTTTTTAAAAATATGAAAAAAAGTAAAAAATATAAAAGTTTAAATCACCCCCTTTCGCCCCATTCAAATAAAACAAAAAAAAAATCAAATATACACATATTAGGTATCGCCACATTCAGAATAACCCAATAAAAATAAAGGATTAACCCCATCGCTAAACGGCATAGCGGGAAAAAACATTAAAACGCCAGAATTACGTTTTTTTTGTCACCGCGATATTGCACTAAAATGCAATAACGGGCAATCAAAAGATCGTATCTGCGCATAAATGGTATCACCCACCCCAGATCACGAAAAATGGAGATGCTACGGGTATCGGAATATGGTGCAATTTTTTTTTTTTTTTTTAGCAAATTTTGGAATTTGTTTCACCACTTAGTTAAAAAAGAACCTTGACATGAACTCGTAATAACCTGGAGAATCATAATAGCAGGTCAGTTTTAGCATTTTGTAAACCTAGCAAAAAAGCCAAACAAAATCATGTGTGAGATTGCACTTATTTTTTGCAATTTCTCCCCACTTTGAATTGTTTTCCTGTTTTAGAGTACACAACATGGTAAAACCAATAATGTCATTCAAAATTACAACTCGTCCTGCAAAAAATAAGCCCTCACATGGCCATATTGACAGAAAAATAAAAAGTTATGGCTTTGGGAAGAAGGGGAGTGAAAAACGAAAATGCAAAATGGAAAAAGCTGGGATCATTAAGGGGTTAAAGTTATGCCAGTACCAGTGTCACAGCAAGCTTTAGGTATTTTTATTTTTCCCTCCCATTGTTTTTTATTTTAAATTATTGTTTATCATTTGCTGTTTTGTATTTAACATGAGTGCTCTATACAAAAATAACTGTATTACTTTATTCACGAGATATTCCACATTATGTGCTTAAACTTCATGGGTGCCAATAACAATGAGCAGGACTGTATACTTCACGTCTATCTGATTGACTGAATACAGGTGTTAGGGTTCAAGTTCCCGCTGCTGCACAAGGGGAGTCTTGAACCAGTCCTGCTGCGGTCCCCCATCCATCTCCGGCGCAGTGAAGCCTGCTCAGCAAAGACATCGATCCCAGCATCTCGACCGGTCTAATACTGTGCAGAGACTTGCTGCTGCCTCTTCAGGTTCTGCTATTGTAGCCAGTACTGGTCAGCGGCGAGCAGACGTCTTTAGGACTAAGTCCTTTGTTGCTTCATCTGAGCATGCCCAGAGCAAGATCTCCCATTGGAGATCAGGGTCACGTTCTCAGATACAGCTGCCACTCCTATTGGTCCTCCAGGAAGGTCCTGTGGCTGTTGATGTTCTGAAGCAGCTTCCCATTGGTCCTTCCTGGAAGGTCTTTTTCTCGTGGCTGCTGGAAAAGGCTGTCCTTACGCACGGCCGTGCGCTAGTATCAAATATGTTACGTGCTTGCGCCAGTGTGGTCATGTATGCATGTGGTTAGGTCTGGCTGAAATAAGCCCCTAGAATACCAGCACCTCCGGTGAGGAGATTGTATGCACGTGTTCAGGGCTGGGCTGAAAACGCCATTAGAATACCGGCTACTCCGGTGAGGAGATTACTGCTAGGGTTCTGTTTGCATAGAATAAGAAACTCTGCACTCAACTCAGAACGAAAATTTATTTAGATATGGTCCAAAATTAAAGTAGTATACAGGGAGGATGTTTCGGTCTCACGACCTTCATCAGCTACCCTGTTATGATACAACCGTCGCTTGAGGACCCAATAGGAGATTTACTTCATAACAATGGTTAGTATGTGGCAGTCATATAAGATTGCAGGTGACTCCCGATGGGAAAATATAACCTTGTGGGAGATGCTTGTCTGCATCCGGATACCGCGTCTCAGCAGCAGCACTAGACGGTAACCTCTCTCCCACAAGGTTATATTTTCCCATCCGGAGTCACCTGCAATCTTATATGACTGCCACATACTAACCATTGCTATGAAGTAAATCTCCTATTGGGTCCACAAGCGACGGTTGTATCATAACAGGGTAGCTGATGAAGGTCGTGAGACCGAAACGTCATCCTTGTATACTACTTTAATTTTGGACCATATCTAAATAAATTTTTCGTTCTGAGTTGAGTGCAGAGTTTCTTATTCTATGTATATGGTTTGGGCACCTACTCTTGCACCTTCTTGAGGCTGTGCATACGTTTTTGATACCATGGGTTCTATTTGCATGACCACAGACTGCAATCCTCTTAGCAGTCAACTGTGTTCCCTGTGAGTCTAACAGGACACAGTCTTTGTTACAGCGGCTCTGTGAATTAACAGAGTCCGCTTATATCGCCATATAGTGCTACGGCGTTTACATCTGCCACTCTGCGGGATAACAGAGTTCGCTCATACTGCCTATTTATGCCATCTTACTAGCAGCAGGCTCTGCCTGCACGGTGGACCCGGCTGCGAACGCACCTCTCCTTAATATCTATAAGGTGCGTTCCACAGGCCCTTAACAACAGGCTTTCTACTTTTTTGTCTTGTTATTCTTCCACCACCTACTCCGTCACATCATCATATCTATTTTCCTATGTCTATAGTTTGAAATACAGGTGCTTCTCACAAAATTAGAATATCATCAAAAAGTTAATTTATTTCAGTTCTTCAATACAAAAAGTGAAACTCATATGTTATATAGAGTCATTACAAACAGAGTGATCTATTTCAAGTGTTTATTTCTGTTAATGTTGATAATTATGGCTTACAGACAATAAAAAACCAAAATTTATTATCTCAGTAAATTAGAATAATTAACAGAAAACACCTGCAAAGCCTTCCTAAGCATTTAAAAAGGTTCCTTAGTCTGTTTCAGTAGGTTCCAAAATCATGGTGAAGACTTCTGACTTGACAGATATACAGAAGGCAGACATTGACACTCCACAAGGAAAGTAAATTTTGAATTTAATTTGTAATTCAAGGTCCCAGAGTCTGGAGGAAGAGTGGAGAGGAGCACAATCCAAGCTGCTTGAGGTCTAGTGTGTCCATTGTGTTTTATCAAGTCCAAAGTCAGCGCAGCCATCTACAAGGAAATTTTAGAGCACTTCATGCTTCCCTCTGCCAACAAGCTTTTTGGAGATGGAGACTTAGGCCTCTTTCACACATCCGGTGTGCGCCTGACGGCGCCCCCGGCATTTAGCCGCAGCGCCGCATCAGAAAACCTGATGCGCCGCTTGCGTTTTTTTTGCATTGACTTGCATTAGCGCCGGATGGCGCCGCATGTCAATGCGTCGTATGCGATTTTGTCCGGATGCGGCGGAAATGTACATTCTGGCGGCCGGACAAAACGCAGCATGTAACGTTTTTTTTTTTTGCCGGATTCCCCTGATGTCTCCGGGCATCAGAAACCATCCGGCAAAAAAACGCATGCGGCGCATGCGGCGCATCAGGTTTTCTGATGCGGCGCTGCGGCTAAATGCCGGAGGCGCCGTCAGGCGCACACCGGATGTGTGAAACTAGCCTTAATTCTCCAGCAGGACTTGGCACCTGTCCATACTGCCAAAAGTGCTAATACGTGGTTTAAAAACAACAGTATCACTGTGCTTGATTGGCCAGCAAACTCGCCTGACCTTAACCCCATAGAAAATCTATGAGGTATTGTCAAGAGGAAGATGAGAGATCCCAGATCCCACAATGCAGGTGAGCTGAAGGCTGCTATCAAAGCAACCTGGGCTTCCATATCACCTCAGCATGCCACAGGCTGATTGCCTCCATGCCATGCTGCATTGATGCAGTAATTGATGCAAAAGGTGCCCTAACCAAGTATTGAGTGCATTTACTGAACATACAGTGGCCCAACATTTCGAATTTTAAATTCATTTTTCAAATTGGTGTTATAAAGTATTCTAATTTACTGAGATAATGACTTTTGGGTTTTCATTGGCTGTAAGCCATAATCATCAACATTAACATAAATAAACACTTGAGATAGATCACTCTGTTTGTAATAACTCTGTATAATATATGAGTTTCACTTTTTGTATTGAAGAACTGAAATAAATTTACTTTTTGATGATATTCTAATTTTGTGAGAAGCACCTGTATTCTCCAATAAATGGAAATAGAAAACATTCTTCAACCGTTTATTTTATCCTAAGATATACAGTAGGGAAAAAAGTATTTAGTCAGCCACCAATTGTGCACGTTCTCCTACTTAAAAAGATGAGAGAGGCCTGTAGCTGACATTATAGGTAGACTATGAGAGTCAAAATGAGAAAACAAATCCAGAAAATTACCTTGTCTGATTTGGCAAAATTTATTTTGAAAATTATGGTGAAAAATAAGTATTTGGTCATTAACAGAAGTTCATCTCAATATTGTGTTATATATCCTTTGTTGGCAATGACAGTCACAGAGATCAAAAGTTTTCTGTAAGTCTTTACAAGGTTAGCACACACTTTTGGTGGTACGTTGGCCCATTACTTCACGCATATCTCCTCTAGAGCAGTGTTGTTTTGGGCCTGTTCCTAGGCAACACAGACTTTCAAATCCCTCCAAAGTTTTTCTATGGGATTGAGATCTGGAGACTGGCTAGGCTACTCCAAGTCCTTCATATGCTTCTTACAAAGCCACTCCTTCGTTGCCTTGGTGGTGTGCTTGGGATCATTATCATGCTAAAAGACCCATCCATATTTCATCTTCAATGCCTTTGCTGATGGGAGGAGGTTTGCACTCAAAATCTCATGATACATGGCACCATTCATTCTTTCATGTACACGGATCAGTCGTCCTGGTCCCTGTGCAGAGAAACAGCCCCAAAAGCATGATGTTGCCACCCCCATGCGTCACAGTAGGTATGGTGTTCTTTGGATGCAATTCAGCTTTCTGTCTCCTCCAAACACGACGAGTTTTGTTTCTACCAAACAGTTCTGAGGTTTTTGCTCACCGTGCTTGTGATCATTTTGACCCCACAGGGGGAAATCTTGCGTGGTGCCCCAGATAGAGGGAGATTATCAGTGGTTTTTTATGTCTTCCATTTTCTTATTATTGCTACCACAGTTGATTTAATCACACCAAACTGCTTGCCTATTGCAGATTCAGTCTTCCCAGCCAGGTGCAGGGCTACAATTTTGTTTTTAAGGGGTCCTTCGACAGCTCTTTGGTCTTCACCATAGTGGTATTTGGAGTGTGACTGTTTGAGGTTGTGGACAGGTGTCTTTTATACTGATAACTAGTTCAAACAGGTGCCAATACTACAGGTAATGAGTGAAGGACAGAGGAGCCTCTAAAAAGAAGAAGTTACAGGTCTGTGAGAGCCATGTTTTTAGGTGACCAAATACTTATTTTCCACCAAAATTTGCAAAATAAATCTTGCCAAATCAGACAAGGTGATTTTCTGGATTTGTTTTCCATTTTGACTCTCATAGTTGTGGGCTACCTATGATGTCAATTACAGGCCTCTCTCATCTTTTTAAGTGGGAGAGCTGGCACAATTGGTGGCTGACTAAATACTTTTTTCCCACTGTATATTACTGTGCTGTACAAGCACTTTCAAATTTACATTATTTCACTAAAACCTTCTTTCCTTTTTTCTCAGGATTCGACTGTTATAAAATGTTGAAATAAATAATTTTAAAAAATTCTGGTAAGGGTATAAAAATGCTGACTTGAGTTTGAAGGAGCCCTGGAAGTGGAAACAAATTTAAAATACTAAGGGCATTCAGCAGTCATATTTTATATCATTTAAATACGACAAAAGACGATCACATTAACTATTATTGACAGCATATTTTACAGACATAAACATATTACAAGAAAATGTTTCAAAATAAAAAAAAAATCCCCTAAACACATTTATCAAAATGTCATGTTTTGGTGGACATCATTGCTAATTGCTAAAAATGGAAAACTAAATATGTTTTAAAATTGCAAAACAGTAGGAAAGAACATTCAACCTTCACAAACGTAATGTCTTTTAGATCAGTGAGTGGTGAAAAAACAAAACGCTTAAAGAACTTTTCATATTCCTGATCCTAAGTAAATAATATTAATTCAATAAATTATATGTATTTCTAAATGTCCCATTAAAAATACCACTTATCCTGCAAAAACAAGCTCTAGTATGGCTACAAAATTCAAAAGTTATGGCTTCCTTTATGCAGTGATGCCAAAAATTTGCTGTGTCTTGATGGGTCCAAAATAGCTTTGTCTGTAAGGGGTTAAACCATTGAAAAATACAACA
Organism: Oophaga sylvatica; assembly: GCA_033576555.1. Classification (NCBI taxonomy): domain Eukaryota; kingdom Metazoa; phylum Chordata; class Amphibia; order Anura; family Dendrobatidae; genus Oophaga; species Oophaga sylvatica. The sequence continues at coordinate 36,583 of JARQOD010005054.1, forward strand.
TAGCTCATCATGATCACTGAGCCTTTGGTATATAAATGTGTGCAATTTTCTTGTAACTGCTATAATTTGAATGAATTAGGCAGTCTCAAGTTATCCTGCTTCTAATCTTCTGACAGATCCATTATCCCCGTAGACTGGGATAAAAAAAACTGTTCATTTAAAAATATCACAAATTGCTTTTGTCTCTGTCACTTATTTAGAAAACACTAAAACATACACCTGAATATTAATTACCCATCAAAAGCAAATGGCTTAGGCCTTTTTGCCTAAAACATGTTTAAAATAATTTAGTTGAAAAGTTTGTGTCGTGGTATAGGAAAGGCTTTAGCTATTTAGTGGGTAGCTTAAAGCACAGTGTTAGCTTTATACAAATTAGACAGATGGTGCTTACAGTAGAATTTACTAAAGGTCTGTCACAACAAATGCAGCCAAGATGCATATTTAATCACGGCAGAACCTTGTCTACCTGCAGCTGCCAACTGCTAATCCAATTTCCCTGACAAATGTGGCAAGAGACACGATCAGCAATAAAAAGCATCTAACTCCATTTTCCTGGAGGGCGTCTTTTGATGAACATTTAAGATGGAAGAATGGAGAGCACTGTGTGGCCCAGGCTTGTGGCAGCTGTGTGCATATTGAAGGCACAGCTCTCAGGTTACTCACTTAATTCTGCCACTATCATTATGTTGCTATTGATCTCCGTTGTTGCCTACACAGCATTAGTCTTGTTGAAGCTGCATTAGGCAGTTATCATGCATCAAACTTGCTCAAAAGCCTGGAGATTTTCCTTTAATTACTTGTGATTTTATTTGTAAATACCATTAAAGTGTAATCAAGCAGTCACTTTTCAGGATCATTACAGACTTTTAAGCAAGACATACATCACTGACATATATAAAGACTTTAAATGACTGTTCTTATCTACTACCAATGTTTTGATTTTAATTTTTGCACCTCAGATACTATAAAAATCTTCAAAAAAAATCACCAAGGTGTCAAAAGCTGTATGAGTATGCACCATACCAAACTTTACTATTGTTTATTTCCCAAATGTTAAAAGTATGTAAAGTGTTGTTTTTGTGCTCCTGACAATGAGCTTGTAATCTCATAATCCATATTTCTTGCTTTTAACGGAAAACTCATAGATTTCTTTATTCTAGTACAGAGTTTAATTTACTTCTCTAACACTTCTAGCTTTAAAGAATGAACTTTTTTCAACATTGTCTCATATGCTAATGAGGCATGATTAGTCTGCGGGAGTCACTTTCACTGGACTTCCTGATTGACAGCCTGCATACAATACTCATTGTGGGTATTGTAGGACCATTATGCAGGCTGTCAATCATGAAGAAAGACATGATTAGAAAAGGCAAGAAAAGACTAGTCTGTACCAAACCCCGAGCAGGGAGTTTTTACCAGATGTTCGGATTACTGTCAGCGTTCAGATACCTAATAAAGTTTGTCAAAAAACTGCTGCATTGCCAATCAACAAGCTTTTAACCTGTGGGTACTTCCTGAGCCATCACAGACATGTCAATATTTGGCATGGCTGTGATTGGCCGGCGCACCACGTATAAATTCCAGAGCACTGTTGCCACTGCCATTCTGCACTGTAGTGTGGGAACAGGATGCAGATGGACTGAGGGAGAGCATTAGATGTTGTGTCTGCGCATTGTGCCAAAAAGCCTCTGTGTGTATACTCTATGCGTCTTAGTGAGAGTGCTGTGCTAAAAAGCTGCTGTGTGTACTCTGCACCCAAAATTGTGAAAGTACTATGCCTTTAAACTACTGTGTGTACTCTGCAATCCCACCTGTGGGAGTACTAATGCTAAAGCCTGAAGAATTGTGTGGAGCATATTAATGCATTCATGTTCCAAAATGTCCACGTGCAGACCCAAAAATCAACATCAGGCTACCAGATGCAGGTTTAAAGAGACCGTGAGAAGAGCAACACAATAAAAAAAATTATAATAATAGAATACATAGAGATTGAGAGTACAAATTTGACCTATGCGCAATATACAAAAGCTTCCAAAAATTACCCCAAGCTGTCTGTATCGTATATGCTTAGTGTAGTAGAATGGTGTGCACTCAGGGTATATAGAAATTAGGTGCTGGTGAATTGGCCCAAAGCGGTACCAATAAACATAAGTAAGGTAAGATTCACCGCACACAAAGACTGTTGGTCATGCAAAAAAAAAGGGGGGGTTTATTCAAAGAATATCCAATCCAAGGAAAAACAAATATAAGTGCCATGTAAAACAGAATGTACAGTATACAAATACCCAACGTTTCGGCCCTTCCCGGGCCTTACTCATGGGTAACTAAAAGAAACAAACAAAAATTAAGATTACATTGTGAAACAAATATACAGTGACATAGGTACAGTAATATATACAATATGTACAATTAGTAGAACGGATTGAATAATATATAGACGTTCGCTATTAACTGATACATATGAAATTAATCCAGATAAATGGAACTAGGTAGACGTGTAGCTACAAATGTAATATATAGGTATGAGAGCAATTAATATAGGTATCAAATTCTGGAGGGCACAAACTTATAATGAACAAAGGGCTACATATCAATTTACCTGAATAGTATATGTACAAAGAAGGAATGGCACAGAGAAGATGAACTAGGATTCCTGGTAGCTTTCCTTGTGGCACACTACAGATTGTGAACAATATTGAAACCATATGTTTAAACATGATATAAAGAAAAATGCTAATAAATATCATAGCATGAGTTCAATTGTTACCTGTATGTGGCAGAAAAGGGGGAAAGGAACAGGTATACATAGGAATAGTTCCGGATGCGGTGCCAATAGCCTATATGTAAGATATAAATGATTGAAATAATGAATATCTAGAAAGGGGATTAAAGGAGGGGAGAGATGCATCCTACCTTAGTGCTAAATCAGTTCTGAAAGCAGCTGGCGTTACGCTTAGTAGGAAGGCTGACACATGTGGCCTGTTCAAGTGAATACAGGAAGCTTTGTTAAGGGTCAGACTTCAGTATGAAATTGCGCTGACATGTAGATGACCGGGAAACCATGTAACATACCTGGGAAGATTCTACTGCTTGATTACAGGCGGCGCATCCGCGCCCTGCCTTAAGCTGAGTGACCAGATCATAGTGGAGGGATGTGAGAGATTTTATAGGTGGCGCCGTACATCGCCGGGCCGGATGTGCGTCATCCGGACCGGAAGTGATGCGGCGCCTGTTCTGGTCATGCGCAATGAAGATGGCAGTCACCATTTTGTTGGTGGAAGCATACTGACCCAGTGTGTGCAAATGTTAGATAGGACATGCGCAATGGCACCTGTAGTGGCCATCTTGTTGATAATAGCGTGGTCAGGGTGATTACTTATATGTAATAGAATTAAAAGGTAGGGGAGAAATAAAAGGTAGGGGAGAGAGCGGGCGAGAGCGGGGCCTAGGGGAAACAGGGAAAGGAGAAACGGCACACATATGTATGTATATTATCAAAACTCAGATAAGAGGGGGTAACTCGAGACCAGCAGATAGAGATATACTGATGTGTCAATGTGGGAGATGATATCAAAATAAGGAAGAATGCTATTTAAAGAGAAATAAAAATAAAAATAAGAATAAAAATAAAATAAAAATAAAAATAAACTAATGAAGAACCAGAGGTGGAACTGAGTTGCTGTGAATGTTTCAAGAAATAAAATAAAAATAAAATAAAATAAAAATGAATGATGAAAAAAATGAAAAAATATATGAAAAAATATACAGAAATAAACAAATAAAAAATAAAAATAAAAATAAAAATTAAAAAATGAAAAGAAAATGAAAATAAGGGTAAAAAATAGTATAATTCTTTTGAACAAATATTGAGAATAAAAAATGAAAAAAATAAAAAATAAAATAGAAATAAAAAAGGGGGGTGTATGGAAATACAGAAGAAGGGGTTGAAAATAAAATTAAAAATAAAAATAAAGAAAAAGAAAAAAGGAAAAAGGAAAAGGAAAAATGCAGAAAAAATGAAGAAAAATTAAAAAATTTTTTTAAAAGAAAAAAGGAGGAATAAAATGAAAAAAATAATAAAAATAAGGGGAATGGTAACGTGACTTACCAGAGATAGAAGTCAGCGTGTCTGCAAAAAAATGGTAAATAGGTTAGAAAAATAAATAGTAAATTGTAAGAATTATAACAACCAGTCCATCTCCCTATTAAGGCCTCGTGGTGAGAGTGTATCTAACTTATGGATCCAATAGCTCTCCCGTAATTTTAAACGTCTCACACGGTTACCTCCCCTTCTGGATTTGGGAACATGTTCAATAATTTGAAACTTTAGTTGTGCCACGGTGTGTTTAAATTTTGAGAAATGATCCGGTAATGGTAGCCAGGTCTTACCACATCGGATGGTCGATTTGTGACTTGCAATTCTATCTTTCACATGCTGAGTTGTCTCGCCCACGTATAGAAGACCACAGGGGCATTTGATCACATATATAACAAAATTGGAATTGCAGGTATGGTATCCATGAATCGGGAAAGATTTGCCAGTACGTGGGTGGGTGACTGAATCCGATTTGATGATGTTAGAGCAACTGGCACAATTTAGACATGGGAAAGTGCCTTGACGGCGTGTGGCAAGATGGCTCTGTGTTAAAATTTGTCGAGAACTCCCAACGTCGGCACGTACCAATTTATCCCTTATGTTGGGGGCTCGTCTGTTACACATTAGTGTAGGTGCTTTGAATGCCTCAATGGAGGGATACGCCCTAGATAGTAATGCCCAATGCTTACGTATAATCGAATGTACTTTAGACATGAGCGGATGGTACGTGTGGACAAAGGGTACCCTCTCAGTCTTAGTTAGGGAAGGATTACCTGGTGGTGGATTCAAGGTACGGGCTTTCTCAAGTTCTAAAAGTCTAGTGGGGTAGTCTCTCTCCTGAATTTCTGGAGTGTTTCGTCTAAGCGTACCGGAAGTAAATCTGAATTTGTGACAATTCTCGAGATACGAGTAAACTGAGATCGAGGTAAACTATCCTTAGTCGATCTGGGATGACTACTAGAATAGTGGAGAAGGCTATTGCAGTCAGTCGGTTTGCTATACAGATCAGTTGTTAAGTTGCCCACCGAATCTTTCTGCACGAGAGTGTCGAGAAAAGGAATATTATTGACGTCATACTGCATAGTGAATTGGAGGTCCGTATCTACGGAGTTTAGATATTGATGAAAGGATTTCAAAGACTCGAGGGTACCCGACCATATGAAAAAAATATCGTCGATATATCTGTGGTAACATTGTATTGATTCTTTGTAGGTATAGTTGGATATATAAAATTGGATTCAAATGCATGCATGTATGCATTTGCGTAAGCTGGCGCTACGTTACTGCCCATGGCAGTCCCGCGTAGTTGTAAGTAGTAGGTGTCCTCAAATAAAAAGTAGTTCTCATGTAGTACCATCGTGAGAAGATCCAAACAAAATTGAATTGAACCTTGAGACATGGTCGAAGTTTCGAGTAATGTTTTGGTAGCCTGTAGACCCTTAGTATGTGAAATGGACGTATATAGACTATTAATGTCCATAGTTACCAATATACTGTCTGGTGAAGCGGTTTTGAAAGTTCTAATGACCCTGAGAAAATGTCCCGTATCTAATAGGAAGGATGGAGTTGTCTTAACCAATGGCGTTAAGATCTTTTCAAGAAAGACTGAAAGTGGTGAAAATATCGAGTCCGTTGACGCCACGATGGGTCTACCTGGGGGATTAGTGAGAGACTTGTGTATCTTGGGTAAAATATAGAAGACCGGGATGCTGGGATGTAGGTTCGTTAAGAATGTCACCGTCTTTTTATCAATGATATTGTTGTCTAAGTATGTATTGAGAAGAGATTGGATTTTATGGTTGATCTCTATTGTAGGATCTCTAGGAAGTACCTGATAAGTGTTCGAGTCTAATAGTTGACGTCTTACCTCACCTATATAGAGGGAGCGTTCCATGATGACGGTAGCTCCCCCTTATCGGCGGTTTAATGACAATGTTCCTGTTATTGTGTAATGACACTAGTGCCTGACTTTCAGAAGATGTTAGATTCTTGCGATGGGGGAAGAAACCCAGACGTTGTTCATGCAATAAAGATTTAACATCGCGATCGACAAATGAAATAAATGTTTCAGTGGCGTGTGCGGTCTGGGGTGGGTTGAAGGAGCTCGGGTTTCTAAGACCCAAATTGTCAATGGAACACTCCGATATAGGGACGACCCCACTGGGGGCCGCCCCGACATCAGAGGTATCCATCTCAATTCCAAAGTATGTCTTGAGTCTGATGGTGCGAAAAAAACGTTGGAGATCCTTCTCTAGTTGAAAGGCGTTCCAGTTAGGGGTGGGGCAGAAGGACAGTCCTTTCTGTAATACACTCAGTTCCGCTGGGGAGAGTGTGTGGTTAGAAATATTGATCACCAAGTTCGATGTGGTCTTACCCGAGACCTTGTCGCCATTCTTTCGCCTCGATCTTCGCGTCTGTCGTTGCGGTAATATCCTCCCCTGCGGCCTTGTCCTAAAAAATGAGACCTTGTAGAACCAGTGGAAGAGTCGCTTTCCGCACTGAAGGACCCCTGTCTCCGGTTTGGTTGGCGACGCCATGTGCTTGATCCAGAGTAGTCGTTCCATCTATACACTCTGTTGTTCATATAATCGTCAGCGTCCCTTTGAAACTTTTGCCTTTTCTTTTCTTGCAAAAATGCTTGTTGTTCGGATATAATCTTCTCGGTTTTCTCTTTAAGTTTTGACCAATCGGAGGACGAGAGTGTGGAGGAAAGTTGTGTTTCCACTGCTTTAATGTTTTCTTTGGTCTCAGCTATAGCCTTCTGCAAATATTCAACAGTAAGGATTATAATATCAAGCGAGCATTTGTTAAGTATTTTCTTATATTTATCACAAAATTCTTCGTTCTCTTTAAATAAGGTGGGATGTAAATTGCATCTTAGGCCCTAGGAATCCTCCCTTGTTTATGATACTCAGCCAGTGTGATGCAATGGAGGTCATATGAGAGTAGTTTGCGTCTCTCCTTCTCATAGTCCCTTGTTCTAAGTTCATGTGCGGGTGTTAATAGAAACTCATTTTGGTTAGAAACCTGTGACAAAATGCCAGAGCTAGTGGTAGCATCATATGCGAAAGTGTCTATCGACATCTGGTCACCCGGTGCAACACCAAGAATAAATTCGTAGTGTAGTAGAATGGTGTGCACTCAGGGTATATAGAAATTAGGTGCTGGTGAATTGGCCCAAAGCGGTACCAATAAACATAAGTAAGGTAAGATTCACCGCACACAAAGACTGTTGGTCATGCAAAAAAAAGGGGGGGTTTATTCAAAGAATATCCAATCCAAGGAAAAACAAATATAAGTGCCATGTAAAACAGAATGTACAGTATACAAATACCCAACGTTTCGGCCCTTCCCGGGCCTTACTCATGGGTAACTAAAAGAAACAAACAAAAATTAAGATTACATTGTGAAACAAATATACAGTGACATAGGTACAGTAATATATACAATATGTACAATTAGTAGAACGGATTGAATAATATATAGACGTTCGCTATTAACTGATACATATGAAATTAATCCAGATAAATGGAACTAGGTAGACGTGTAGCTACAAATGTAATATATAGGTATGAGAGCAATTAATATAGGTATCAAATTCTGGAGGGCACAAACTTATAATGAACAAAGGGCTACATATCAATTTACCTGAATAGTATATGTACAAAGAAGGAATGGCACAGAGAAGATGAACTAGGATTCCTGGTAGCTTTCCTTGTGGCACACTACAGATTGTGAACAATATTGAAACCATATGTTTAAACATGATATAAAGAAAAATGCTAATAAATATCATAGCATGAGTTCAATTGTTACCTGTATGTGGCAGAAAAGGGGGAAAGGAACAGGTATACATAGGAATAGTTCCGGATGCGGTGCCAATAGCCTATATGTAAGATATAAATGATTGAAATAATGAATATCTAGAAAGGGATTAAAGGAGGGGAGAGATGCATCCTACCTTAGTGCTAAATCAGTTCTGAAAGCAGCTGGCGTTACGCTTAGTAGGAAGGCTGACACATGTGGCCTGTTCAAGTGAATACAGGAAGCTTTGTTAAGGGTCAGACTTCAGTATGAAATTGCGCTGACATGTAGATGACCGGGAAACCATGTAACATACCTGGGAAGATTCTACTGCTTGATTACAGGCGGCGCATCCGCGCCCTGCCTTAAGCTGAGTGACCAGATCATAGTGGAGGGATGTGAGAGATTTTATAGGTGGCGCCGTACATCGCCGGGCCGGATGTGCGTCATCCGGACCGGAAGTGATGCGGCGCCTGTTCTGGTCATGCGCAATGAAGATGGCAGTCACCATTTTGTTGGTGGAAGCATACTGACCCAGTGTGTGCAAATGTTAGATAGGACATGCGCAATGGCACCTGTAGTGGCCATCTTGTTGATAATAGCGTGGTCAGGGTGATTACTTATATGTAATAGAATTAAAAGGTAGGGGAGAAATAAAAGGTAGGGGAGAGAGCGGGCGAGAGCGGGGCCTAGGGGAAACAGGGAAAGGAGAAACGGCACACATATGTATGTATATTATCAAAACTCAGATAAGAGGGGGTAACTCGAGACCAGCAGATAGAGATATACTGATGTGTCAATGTGGGAGATGATATCAAAATAAGGAAGAATGCTATTTAAAGAGAAATAAAAATAAAAATAAGAATAAAAAAATCTTATTTTATTTTTATTTCTCTTTAAATAGCATTCTTCCTTATTTTGATATCATCTCCCACATTGACACATCAGTATATCTCTATCTGCTGGTCTCGAGTTACCCCCTCTTATCTGAGTTTTGATAATATACATACATATGTGTGCCGTTTCTCCTTTCCCTGTTTCCCCTAGGCCCCGCTCTCGCCCGCTCTCTCCCTACCTTTTATTTCTCCCTACCTTTTAATTCTATTACATATAAGTAATCACCCTGACCACGCTATTATCAACAAGATGGCCACTACAGGTGCCATTGCGCATGTCCTATCTAACATTTGCACACACTGGGTCAGTATGCTTCCACCAACAAAATGGTGACTGCCATCTTCATTGCGCATGACCAGAACAGGCGCCGCATCACTTCCGGTCCGGATGACGCACATCCGGCCCGGCGATGTACGGCGCCACCTATAAAATCTCTCACATCCCTCCACTATGATCTGGTCACTCAGCTTAAGGCAGGGCGCGGATGCGCCGCCTGTAATCAAGCAGTAGAATCTTCCCAGGTATGTTACATGGTTTCCCGGTCATCTACATGTCAGCGCAATTTCATACTGAAGTCTGACCCTTAACAAAGCTTCCTGTATTCACTTGAACAGGCCACATGTGTCAGCCTTCCTACTAAGCGTAACGCCAGCTGCTTTCAGAACTGATTTAGCACTAAGGTAGGATGCATCTCTCCCCTCCTTTAATCCCCTTTCTAGATATTCATTATTTCAATCATTTATATCTTACATATAGGCTATTGGCACCGCATCCGGAACTATTCCTATGTATACCTGTTCCTTTCCCCCTTTTCTGCCACATACAGGTAACAATTGAACTCATGCTATGATATTTATTAGCATTTTTCTTTATATCATGTTTAAACATATGGTTTCAATATTGTTCACAATCTGTAGTGTGCCACAAGGAAAGCTACCAGGAATCCTAGTTCATCTTCTCTGTGCCATTCCTTCTTTGTACATATACTATTCAGGTAAATTGATATGTAGCCCTTTGTTCATTATAAGTTTGTGCCCTCCAGAATTTGATACCTATATTAATTGCTCTCATACCTATATATTACATTTGTAGCTACACGTCTACCTAGTTCCATTTATCTGGATTAATTTCATATGTATCAGTTAATAGCGAACGTCTATATATTATTCAATCCGTTCTACTAATTGTACATATTGTATATATTACTGTACCTATGTCACTGTATATTTGTTTCACAATGTAATCTTAATTTTTGTTTGTTTCTTTTAGTTACCCATGAGTAAGGCCCGGGAAGGGCCGAAACGTTGGGTATTTGTATACTGTACATTCTGTTTTACATGGCACTTATATTTGTTTTTCCTTGGATTGGATATTCTTTGAATAAACCCCCCCTTTTTTTTGCATGACCAACAGTCTTTGTGTGCGGTGAATCTTACCTTACTTATGTATCGTATATGCTGGTAGAGATTAGGGAGTTCAAGTTTCACTATTGCACAATATACAAAGGTTTAAAAAAATTACCCAAGGGGTCTGTATCAGACCATATGAAAGAGGCTGTGATGGGGACATCGCAATACACTTTGCAGTTATTATAAGAGGTAAAGATAGGGAGTACAAGTTTCACCATTGCACAATATGCGAAGGTTTCAAAAAGTACAAAACATGCAACACGTGGGGTATACATACAGTGGGGAAAAAAGTACTTATTCAGCCACCAATTGTGCAAGTTCTCCCACTTAAAAAGATGAGAGAGGCCTGTAATTGACATTATAGGTAGACCACAACTATGAGAGTCAGATTGAGAAAATAAATCCAGAAAATCACCTTGTCTGATTTGGCAAGATTTATTTTTAAAATTATGGTGGAAAATAAGTATTTGGTCACCTAAAAACATGCAAGATTTCTGGCTCTCACAGACCTGTAACTTCTTTAAGAGGCTCTTCTGTCCTCCACTCATTAACTGTAGCAATGGCACCTGTTTGAACTTATTATCAGTATAAAAGACACCTGTCCACAACCTCATACAGTCACACACCAAACTCCACTATGGTGAAGACTAGTGAAGGGCGAACACTAAAATGCTCGGGTGCTCGTTGTTCAGGTCGAGCAGATTGGAATACTCGGGTACTTGGACAGAACAACGAGCCCAATGTAAGTCTATCTGAGACCTGAATATTTTTGCCGCGATCCCCCCCGGGGGTCCTTTAAAGGTCTAAAAACGTCTGAAAATGATGGAAACACTGCTCAAATGACACGGGACATCATGGGGATCACCCCTGGGAGCATTTCTGACTCCTAGTTTTTGGCTGTAAACAATGTTTTCAGAGTTTCATGCCATTTTTTCCGATGCATCCAAAAATATACCAAAATGAAACCGAAACGGATTTTGCTGCGAAATATGTTAAGGCACATCCTTTCCAGGTTAATGACTTGTATATCAAGCAAAATAATTAACCCCAGACCAAAATGTTCCTCCACCACTTGGGAGATGTTCCGACGCAGCGTTTTAGAAGCGTTTTTGCTACTTAAATATTGATTTCAACCAAAACAAATGCATTCACTGGGAAATGTCATTGTAACATTTAACAACCCTAGCTGGCCTTGTGGTGTGTGATACATAAGCAGACCCATCTTGTTTCATTTATGAAGAAGGGACTCTTAAAGTCGCAGAGCCTATTTTTACTGGTGCATCAGGCGGCATTAATCTTCTTAAAGGGCCATTATTAAACAGTGGGTCTCCTAAACTGTTGTAGCCTATGCTGTGAGTGGATGGGCTGCCAAGAATTACGATGCACATCAATACCCCTTTCATAAGATGCCCAGGAGGGCTTCCATAAAAAATGTCAGCAACCAACAGAGGGAGCCCCAGCTCAGAAGTCGCCTCCAGAGTATTCACAACAGTGCCCCCCCTTGAGGAGGGGTCACCGAACCCTCACCTGCGCACCCAGGCCAATCAGGATGAGCTCGATGATAGGCTCGGATCAGTCTCCCAGAATGGAAGTATGAAGGAAACACCCAAGAATTGTCCTCCTGACCATAACCTCTCCATTTAACCAAATACTAGAGTTTCCGTCTAGCAAAACGAGAATCCAATATTTTCTCAACCACATACTCCAAATTGCCCTCAACCAAAACAGGGTCGGGAGGCGCAGCCATAGGAACCACTGGCTCGACAAACCTCTTCAATAAAGACTTGTGGAACACGTTATGGATCTTAAATGTCCCTGGAAGAAGCAAACGGAAGGAAACCGGATTAATAATTTCCATGATCTTATAAGGTCCAATGAACCTTGGCTTAAATTTTGGAGATGCAACCTTCATAGGGATATTTCTTGAGGACAATCAAACCAAGAACCCCACTTTAAAACGAGGACCATCAGTCCTATGCCGGTAGTCAAACCGCTGGGCCTTCTCTTGAGAGAGAGACAACCTCTCCACTACCTGGTCCCAAATCTGCTGCATACGCTCCACAATAGAGTCAACCCCCGGACAGACAGAAGCCTCCGCCTGTACTGAAGAAAATCGAGGGTGAAACCCAGAATTGCAGAAAAATGGAGACATCAAGGTGGCAGAGCTAGCCCTATTATTAAGAGCAAACTCAGCCAAAGGCAGAAAAGAGACCCAGTCATCCTGATCAGCAGACACAAAACTTCTCAAATAAGTCTCCAAGGTCTGGTTTGTTCTCTCGGTTTGTCCATTGGTCTAGGGTGTAATGCAGAGGTAGAGTTGAGCATTCCGATACCGCAAGTATCGGGTATCGGCCGATATTCGCTGTATCGGACTTTAGAAACTTGGTTCCGATATTTTCCATATATCGTATACCGGAATCGGAAGTTCCCATAATTCTTTGAGAGGCAATGTGATTTTAGTCAGCCAATGAGGAATCCTAAGAAGTGTGGGCACATCCTGTACTGCTGCGGTCATGTTAACTAATGGCATGGCTGTGATTGGATGCTGAAATGATGTCAGAATGCACTATAAAAGGCGCCGCCGCCATTTTAGCGTCACTGTGCTGTGAATTCAGATAGGGACAGAACGCTGCTCTGCTGACTCTGAGGGACAGTTAGAGATTGCGATTTTGTGTACTGTGCTTTAGGCAGGCTAGTTTACCAACCGCTGTGTAAAGCTGTCATGTATAGTGTACAGTTCCTATAGCGTCTTGTGCTTGGGTGCGAGGAAAACACAGGAGACATAGGTTGAAATGAAATGACTTGTATTACTTCATACAAGCATGCTGAAAAGTTCACACAGTTTGCAGGAACAGCGACAGGAGGCACAGCAGGCCAGAGTAACTTCAAGCACTACAATAAATCTCCAAAGCAGGTTCAGGATCTCTTCTCTGTACCGTAATTCCTCTGCAAACATGGATTCACCAAACAGCAGGTTTCCAGAGTCCAAAAGTGTTCCAAGGTTCCTCAGTAGGGAATAGCTGGAGTCCAAAATCCTAGGTTTCCAGGAGTCAGGTCACAGACTGACTGAGGCTTGATTCAGGAGCACTGATTGTTCAGCTGAGGCTGCTTAAGAAGCAAGAGGGAAGAATCGGGGCGGGAACATGAAAACTGGAAACTCCATATTAACTGAGGGCAAGAGCTGCAGAAAGACAGAAAGCAAAATGGCCGACGGAAAACTGAGTTTCAAGGAACATGTCAACAGAGACAAAGAACCTTACAAAAGCTTCCTTTTGCCTTGCAGTGTTGTTTTCACAGCTCTGCAAGGTGTGTGTGTGCGTGCAGGTGACGCTGCAGTTTGCTCTGCATCCAACGCTGTTTGTAGGCATCTGCACGTGTCACTCACAGACTTATTTTTTTCTTTAGTGTAATTCTTGCTGCTCCATTCAATTGAAATTATAGTGTGACGTGCTTCCATCCGTATCCAATACATTGGTTGCAAACACTATAGAAGTACAGAAAGGAGCCTTTCACAGATAGTGAACAGTTGTGTTTCAGTGTTCACTGCAGTCTGTGAGGTATTTTTTATTTTTTTTTTAAATGCAGATCACGCTCCAGTTACTT